>CATKHM010000022.1:0-80447 GCA_949751825.1 Blepharisma undulans
CACCCTACCACCCAAACACCCTGACACCCTAACACCCTAGCCCCCTGACACCCTAACACCCTAACACCCTAACACCCTAACACCCAAATTTTATATAGGTGTTAAAAATAGCTAAAAAATACATAGGTGTAAAAATAAATTTACTATGAAAATTATCTAATTTATTAACAAAAAACTTTTTTTTATATAAAATTGTACAAAATGCAAACTTGATATTTTTATAATAAATTCATTTGGATATCACATTCATTCAAAATTAAATTCAAACTCAACTTTTATTATTAATTTTAGTATTATCTATAGCTGCTTTAAGAGTCTTCTTTCAAATCAAATTTTTAGGCATCTTTCAAAACTTCTCAACTTGTCTTAAATTGATAACTTTAACTTTATCCTTCATCAACATTAATATAATTAATAATAATGAAAATATAAAGCTCAGTATTCCTGATCTTCTGAAAATTTCATATTGATTTCTTCAATTTGTTCAATAAAATTCCTCCCCATAAAACATTGCATTCTTAAAAATGCATGCTATGAAAATTTTAATGAAGTTTAATATTAAAAATGAATTATTTAGCATTCCAAAGAGTTAAAATTTATAATAGCAAAGTAATCAATAAAACTCTCTGGGTTGCATTAGGCACTCATATACACTAAATATTATATTGATTAAGTATTAGTGACTGAAAACATACTTTAAAGGCGGAAGCATTAGTTGAGCTCTATCTTCTTTATCTTCTTGTGAGACTGCAAACAAAACAAGACCAACTGAAGTTTTTCCCTCTGTGTTTTCTCCACTATATTCCTTGTATAGCTCATAAACTTCCCTCTTAAGCATCTTATCTTTATTATCTCGCGAATATTGATTAAACAGGCAATACTTCCCACAAGCGATTTGTAATGGAGAAACCTTATATTTTTCTTTCAAAGTCTCAATTAATTCTCCTATTGTGCATGGCCCATCAATAACAATATCATCCCATTTGGTAAATCCATCATTATATGCTTTCTTCGGAGCTCCCAAAATTTCATCATACTCAACTGATTTAATCACAATTGCTGGTCCAGGTTCTGGGAACAGCATAAAAGGAGTTGCTAAATTCATAAAGCAATCTCTCATTTGCACTAATTTCAACCCAAGGGTATACTTTATGAACTCAATTACCACAATGCCAGCAATCACAGCAGTTGTTGTTGCAAGTGCTGGGATAATTTTTCCAGCAATCACCTTAGTTTTGTGTCGTTCGATGGTAGAAATTCTATAGTTATTTGCCCTCAAATTTGAAGCAGTGTGAATAAAATCAATATGAAAGTTGCTATCATCGTCTTTTTCAAAGGCAATTGGAGTCATGGATTTAAGATTTTCCAATGAAAACGATTTTATCCAGCTCAACAACTCATCTCTTAATTTTGTTTCTGCCTCTCCTAGTGGCTGCTCTTCATTATTGTCTAATTTTATATAAACTTTTCTTGGTACAAACTCACCAACTTGCACTTCGGATACAACCTCTTTGATGTAATGCTTATCTCTATTTTGTGGGAGGCCAAGGTTAAAAGCTAATAAATTTGCATAAGCTTCTATAAATCCTAAATGATTTTCATTTTCGGTGCTAAAATTGCAAGGCTCTGGCAATCTTCTTGTCCCTGACCAAAAGTCGCCTCCTTCTGACCATTTTGCATCAGGTGGAAATTGATGCAGTAAAGATCTAATTTCTTCATAAAACAGCTCATTAAGCTTGTGTCTTGCTGCAGCTATGCAATCATCAAAGCTGCTAAGCCTTGAAAGTTCTAAATATTCTTTAAGCTGCTTTAATTGGCTTACTTGCATTGCAGCATTTCTGATGCTTCCTAATTTTTGGAAATAACTCTCTGGATTCTCCAAATACTTATTCAGCTCGGCTGGACCAGAGGTAAAGAAATCCATCAATTTTTCTCTAGACCATTCAATGCAATGAGAAATTGCATATGGAAAAGACTTTAAAGTGCATTCAGGGATTTTTTCTTCAGGCACTTGTGGAATATCTGAGTAAGTTTGAGTGAGAAACGGGATGATTACCTGAGAATTTGCTTTTGTCCCTTCTGTCCCACTTTCAAAAAGCGGCTTTTTATACCAAACGCATTTAGAGTCCACATACAATCGTGCATGAACATTATCAACTGCTCCAAAAACTGCATTTAGTTTTTCCCAAAATCTATCATTGAATAAATTTTCTGTTTCAGGGCAAGCTCTGTTTTTCAAAGCAGTGATATTGATTTCTGGGTTCATAATTTTCGCTATCCTTGAAGCACATTCACTTTTGGATTGTCCGACATTTGTAAAGTTGAACAAAAACTGCCTTGCCAAATTTGAGACTTCCACGCTATCGTCATCGGTGACTGTAAGTTCTCCTGTTCCGCAACAAATCCCAGATAGTGCAAAAAGCTTAAAAAATTCACATCCTAAAGCCCCGGATCCGACCATAAACAAATTTGCTGATTTGAGTTTATCGATTCCTTCTTTGCCAATAATTGCTTGTAGATCGTGATATCTTGACATAGAGATGCTTGCAGTTGGCTGAATCAGCTCAAACCAGTCTATGTGAAGCCACTGCTGGATTGGAGTAAACTTTCCAGTGAATTTTATAACTTCTTGGGCAGCAATTCCACCAAATATTGAAGTGATTGGACCAATTTGCAGTTTTGCATATTTTGAGATGTTTTTGATAATTGTCTCATCAATTGAATTTACGAAACTCTCTTGTGATAAAGATTCGTTGATCTCTCTTGCATACATCACACAAAGGGTTGCATGATCTTCATTGTGGATTTCAGGGAGGAACCCATGGATTTCTTGGAATTTTCTGACAGAGAGCATAGCTAAATGCAGATGGGCAGGCCTATTTTCTTTTGAATAGTCAATTTTTATGAAAGGCTTTAAGGCTTCAGGATTTTTAATAGATACCTCATATGGCCGAAAATCATAGTGGAAAGGTTTTCTGATTTCTTCCACTGTCCCATATTTTATATAATCTGGGTAGTTTGTGGTATCTTCATCTATAGAAAAGCTGTGCTGATCGATATAAGTAACCCTTCGCTCTCTGCCATCGTTAAGAGTTGTCATTCCTTCGACTTCTTTGAATCTGATATAATCTCCATCTTGAAGCATGTGTCTCTGCTTATCATCTAGCATTACAACTCCAGGATTGCTCCTGCTTATACTTGAAATCAAATAAGACTTTAAATCTGCACCATTTCTATCAGAAATTTCAAAATTATCCCCGTAATCCACGAATATATGTCCAGAAACTCCCCAGACTTCAACTGATACAAAGCCTACTTGGGGACTGAGGTTTCTGCAAGTGAAATTTACCCTAGAAATTGTGGCACTATCACTTTCAGTTAGAAGCACCAATGAGTGCTGAGAAATAACTTCTTGCGTAATTTCCCCTCTGTGAATATTTACTGTAACATTTGGATTGAGTTCTTGGAGCTTGGAAATAACTGATTCGGATCTGCTCTGATTGATGTGATCTTCATTTATAAAGAAATTGGCTCCTAAGTCAGAGAGAGATATTAAAGAATCGTCGTGCAAGGTGACTGTATTGAGTCCAGCCAAGATTAAGTTTTTGGCTATTTCAAGACCTAATCCTCTGAGACCTGAAATCAAGACACGAATGGTAAAGAGCTTTTTTTGAGTGGCCATGCCAATTGCAGCGATTGACCGAGAATAGAGATGATCTTGGCTTGACATAATTAATAAAATTGTAGAATCCTTTTTATTATCAAATCTGAGATTAAATAGAGATAGAATGATAAAATGAAGATGAAAGAATTTATATTAAAATTTTTATATTGACAAATATATCACTCAGTGAGGAGTTTGCATATCAGTGAAAAGATAATAAGTTTTAAAATCTTTCAAATATCTTTAGAATTTAATTCAGGAATGATTTATTTACAATTCTATATATATGCAAAAGCTCCAGGCTGATTTGCTAAATTCTGCTAAGACTCAACTGATGGGCTTTTAGCTTACTTAATTAGAAATGATTTGCAATTAACTAAACTCAATTTTGTTATTATTTAACTAGATAAATGATTTTTATAATAAATATATAATGCATTTGCAATTTTTAATTACATCGAATCAAACGATAAACGATAAACTTTTATTATAATATAGTAACTCTTATTAATAATGTCATGATCTTGACTTGGAACATAAAAAATATTAATTAGGATTATTCTTTTGATAGAATAAAAGGCAAGTATCAATCTATATCCATATTTAAAATTGGTCAATTGAAAATTAATAAAACATTACGATTTTATTAACTTATTAAATTATAATAGAAAGAAAAGCCTCCTAAATAAAGTATTGCAATTAGAAATATTTTTCCGTAAATATTTATTAATAAATTATCAAAATTTCCTCTTAGCCCATAGCATACTTGAAAGTCCATTCTCTTGCAACCCTATTAAAGTCTGCTCTGCTCGCCAAGCAAAATTCTGTTGCATCTCCGCGATATCCTGATTTAGGCGCAGGCTCATTCAATAATCCTACCACATAAGAAATTATATTTCTTACAGGCACTCTTGGGTTTCATGCTTTGGAAAAGATTTCACAGCAAACATGACCATCAGATCTTATATTTGGATGAAAAATTGGTGTTATGAAAAGAAATTCAGGAGGGCTAGTAGGGAAATTTGGTGGAAATGTGATTTTGAACTCAAACAAGCCACCTTCATATGGAGTTCCATCAGGGCCGTTGAGTGTTCCAATCCAGTCATAGAATGAGTGATTTACTACATTTACAGTAATAAAAGGCTCAGGTCTTTCCTGCAGGTTAATAAATTCGTCCATAAGTCTTTGCATCTTGATTTCTATAAATTTTAATAATGAAGCAAGAGTTCGATTAATCTTTTGATACTCAAATTGAGTTTTATTCCAAGTTTTGATTACAAACAATTATTTTTTGATTAATGAGATTCAGTTAATAAATATTAAATTATCAGCAACTTATTTAAGCCACCAACTTATCCAATGAATAAAAGGCTAGATAACTATTTCCTGCATCATAGCTCCCGTCAGTTACTGTTGAATCGTTATATAGCCTCCAAATATTCCCATCTTTGGTATATGCAGTATAGTGTCCACTATTTTGTGCATAGCTATAATAGCATATAACTCCATAAAGACTATACTCGTATTCATCCACTTTTAAATTTTCCTCAATTTTAGCATTAGAAATATTAACATTGCCAGGCAAATAAAGAATCAGCATCTCAGAGCATTCAATTTTCTTTACAGTAATACGCATATCTGTCAGAGAATTGCAAAATTCACATTGAAGCTTATTGTCTCCTCTAAAATGCTGAACTTTACTTTTAAATTCCTTCAAATGCATGCTAATTTTGAGTTTTTTGTTATTTGGTATCGTAAAAAAACTTTGAATATCTTGAGATCGACGAGACTTTCGGCATCTTTCGCAGAAAAACTCTTGGATAAGAGTGATATTCGACAAACTTTCATTGGAGAGCTCTTCTATTTTTGATAAAAGAGAGATGAGGAACTCTTTTGAATCTTGCTGGCCAAACGAATCAAGCTATATAGATCTTACAAATGGAAACTCTTGGTTAACTTCATTTTTAAATATTCTCAACGCTTGTTCAATATTTGCTCTTTTTTCTCTCATGGTTTCAAAAACTCTGAATAAAGAAGTCGCGAAGGAATCATTTTCTATGCTTCTTACGAGATCTACAAACCTGTTATTGCTTGCTAAGGCTTGCAAAACGGCATTGAAATAGCAGGTATTAATGAGATTTGGAAGTCCTAACTTTCTTTGGTCAAAAATTGGAAAAGAGCTATAAGGATTTAAAGATTTTTCTTGCGGAGACTCTTCTGATAATTTTTCAGATTCTTCAATAGCTTGTGAGTTATCTCTTAGTTTTCTAATAATTTCATCTTTATCTTTTAGTTCCTTTTCTTTTTGCTCAAGAATTGTTGCCATTTCTTTGAGTGCATCCTCAAGTTGTTCATTTTCTTTAATAAGCTCTACATTTTTCTCATTGATTCTCTTATTTGATTCTTTCTCCTTATCTAGCAGTGCTTTATTTTTTTCCCTTTCTTTTTTGAGCGTTCCTTCCAGCTCATTACACTTGTCTTTACTATTTTCTATTTCTTTACTTTGACTTTCTAAAATTTTTTTCGAATAAGCAGAATCTGCTTGTGAATCCATCAAGGAAATTTGCTGTATTGTGGTACTTTTCCAATTTTTATAAGGGTCTTTATGATATTCTTTGCTTTCAAAAATGGTTTTTTTAATCTTTTCTTGTCTGGGATTTTCTAAATGCACGGAAACCTCTATATCTAATGATGCGCCGTTTTCTTTTAAAATTTTAAATCTTTCCTCTGAAATTTTAATGTAAATCAATTTGAACTCTTTGTTTTCTGTCAATTTTGGTTCAAAATCTTTCCGAATAATTGAGAGTCATTTACCATTCTTGTAAAAATAAGCCTCTTGGGAAAAGTCTGAATAGATTGATATTAATAGATAATGACCTCATTTGGTTGGCAAGCACTGCTTTGGACTAAAATAAGTTTTCATTTCTGCAATCACAAAATCTCTGCCACCTGAAAGATCCTCAAAATTGTTATTTTCAATTTGCGCATCCAGGTCAAATGATCTGTTACACCAATTCGAGTCTGAAAATTCTATTCCAACATTGGGCAAAGTTTCGCAAATGGAAGTCTCCTTGCTGATCTTTGTATTTTTGCAAAATTCATCTAACTTTTCACTATTTATATTATCGAAAATCTCATTGATTGCTCAGATTCCTTCGTCATTTGATTTTTTTATAGCAAACGCAATAGCTTTGTATGATGATAAAGTTCTCATCAAACAAAGAGCTGTCTTAATATTTCAATAAGATTCTGCTTTCATAGGTTCTTCAGCCATAATTAGTTATAAAGGTTTCTATATTTTTTATATATTAGATTTATTTTTGGCATATTGAGCTGTAAATTGCCTCGCAATTCTCTCATAGGCTGATTTATCAGCTCTAATAACTGCGCACGCGTCATTGACATACCCAGCATCAGGGCATGGCTCACTAAGTAAAGTGCAAATTGAATTCAGGATTGCGGCAATTGCTATTCCTGGTCTTCAAGTAAGGTTGAGAATCTGTGTGCATGCTTTACCTTCAGAATCCACATTTGGATGGAAAATTCTTGTTCTAAAGAAAAATTCTGGAGGAGATAATGGGAAATCGAAAGGAAAAATTAACTCAAATCTGAATTCTCCACCCTCAAAGGGAGTGCCTGGAGGACCAATTAGAGTTCCATTTCAGTGGAAATTGTCTCTTCCTAGATCTATCTCGATTCCTTGTATAGGAGATTGCATGATTTTATTGTACTCTTGCAATAGCCTGCTCATTTTATTTGTCTATTCTACAAATCCATTTGAAATTAAAATTAAACATTTGTTTATAATTTGCTGTATCAAAAGTAATATATCTAACAAGCTTTGTTTTAAAATTAATTTTATTTTGCTTGCTATTTATTTATTTATTTTCCCCATTCCATGTGAGCAAAACCATTATTTCCCCCATTTCTCGAATGAAAGTTCTCGCCACATTCTCTCAAGGATAGGAATAAAAATATTATATATAAATTGCAATATAAAGATAGCCCCCTAATCATAATAGAAAAATTAAATATTGTTAGAATTTATTATAATTTTTGAAACAAAATTAATATTTTAGAAATCAAATTAACAATTCATCTTATTTCAACATATATAAATTTATAGATCCTAATAGCTTAAAAAAACTTATAATGTCATTCTTTGAGCTTTATACTCTTTAAAGGCAATAGGTAATATTAAATGCATTTTTTGTTATTTGTTACATAATATTTGCTTCTTAAGTCTTTAAAAATCTCTGCAGCTGCTTATATAATTAATTTTTCAAGTCGCCATTAATTTATAGAAATGAGAAAAATTCAACGTCCTACCCCAGCTGATCATTCAATTATTCAGGGTAATCGTCAAGCTGAGGCCTCAAGAAGATTAGATAATCAACGTGGTCAAGTACTTAGCAAAGGAAAGTATGAAGCTAATGGAAAACTAACTCCAGCAAGCAATCAATTTTCTTATATTAGAAGCTCATGAAATACCAGCAATGTGAGTATAAACAAACCAGAAAGCCGAAGTGGCATTAGCAGAGTTGTAAAGACTCAAGTAAGGCAGCAAGAATCAACAAAAATTCTTGCAACATCAAAAGTGAGTAAAACCTCTCTTCAAAAATCAAAACTGGAGGAAGAAAAATCAAAAAAAATACATCAGACAATTTCAGGACGTATGAATAAAGGACAACTGTATGAAATTCAGGAACCTGACAATAAAAACCAGGATCAATATAAGCGACCAAATCTCAACTATAGAATGCAAAATAAACCTGAAATTGACCACGTAAAACAGCTTCAAAATTCTCAATATGATGAAAAATATATATACTACAAGAGTCTAAGTCCTAGTACAGATAATTACGGAAGAGATAAAGATAAATATTATCTAGAAAACAAGTGGCAAGACTCTCGAGATCAAGTCAATGCTGTTCCGAATTGAGATCTAAAAAACTTTCCAAATGCAAAAATAAATCAACAAGAAGCTTTTATCCAAAGGCCACATGGATATAAGCTTGAAGAGAGCAAAAATACTAATTTATATAATAATCCTATCAAAGCAACAGACTACTCAGCTTATAAGTTAAATTATAATATTGAAAATGCAAGACAACCCTTTGAAGATGACAGAAAGAATATACATCCCTATAGGCACACTTATGACGTCATAGAGACTAATAATCCTTCCAATAAAAGGATTATCTGCACCCCAAAACCTAAATCCAAGGAGAACTGTAACAGTGGCCTGCCTAATATCGGAAATACATGCTATATGAACTCTGTACTTCAAATTCTGGCTAGCACTGAAGGTTTTATTGGACTGGTATCCAGCATTAAGAATCCCTTTTTCTCTGCACTCGCTGATATTTTTAAGCTAATGCAATCGAAATCAGACGGTTTAAGTTATGCTATATTCCAGTTCAAAGACATATTGAGTTCAGAATATTCAATGGTAATTTTTATTCAGTTTCAAGGACATAGTCAAAACGACTCCAAGGAGCTTTTCCAAATAATCCTCTCAAAATTAACTGACGAAAAGCCTTCTTTTGACTTGTTCTTAATAACAAAAGAAAAGAGGCTTATTTGTGACGGACATGATGCTGATTCTCCATACGAATGCAGCTCATTCTTTGTTGTTTCCACTGTTAAAACCAAGAGCTTGCAAGATTATATAGATGGCTTAAAGATGCCTGTGAGATTTGCAGGTTCAAATGCTCTTTTCTGTGAAAAATGCGGCCGCTTGAGAGATATGACAATTGAGACAACTCACATAAATACCTCGCCTGATTTGGCCTTTTATTTGACTCCTCCTCCCCCAGTAGGTTTCGATGTAAAACAAAACGTATTTATTGAAGGCAACAGTTATATGCTTTATGGAGTCATCTGTCATATTGGGACAAATGTTTCAGGGCATTATTTCGCTTATAGTTATTGTGATGCTGAAAATTCATGAGTTGAGTACAATGATATGATGGTGAATTTTGTTGCAGGACCAAATTTTAAAAATGCTTATATGCTCTTTTATAAAAATAAATGCTAAATTTTAGTTCGTTAATCACTATAAGAAAATCATATTGAGCTTTAAAGAAGAAGCTTTTGCTCTTGCTCTTCTTCACATTTGCCATAGATGAATAGATAGAAAGGATAATTATAATTTTTTCCAGCTTGTTTATTAATATCTATGTAGGAAGCAGATGCTATCTGCTTTAATCTCGGGAATTTATGCTCATTAGCAAACCAAAGATGATTAGTAATAAGATCCGCGATCCTTTTCAGAGTCAGGAATTAGGAAAAAATAGCTAATTGTGAATTTAAAACTTTCAAAGGAAGATTAAACCTCAGAAAATATTAATATGCTCTGTCTTTTAATTCATCTATAATAAGGCAAAAGAATAATTACGATTCCTAAAGAAAATGCGAGACTTAAAGCCTTTCAGTCATGCATCTCAAAATACAGTGTAAATCAGTGATTTATACTTATTGCTTTTGCAATCAAATTTTTATGTCTGATTTAAATATTAGCAATAATAAAGTCATAATAATCGAAAAGTATAAAATGGCTGCTGTCCAAAGGCTTCAAAGAGATTTGATAGAGCTGAGAGGCGAGCTTCTAGCTTTTGCATCGATTGATATGGAAGAAAATAACTACTTCAAATGAAGAGGAACTCTCAATGACCCCACTGGAACTCCGTTTGAAGGAGGATGCTTCGAGTTTACATTGGAATTTCCCAATGATTATCCTTATCAACCCCCGCAGTTTATATTTAAAACCCCTATATTTCATTCAAATGTTGCACCTCATCATTTTGGCGGTGGATGGCGTGATGGGCAAGTGTGCCATCCAATTTTTCAAAATCAGTGAAATAGTAAGTATACTCCAAAAACCATTATCAATTATATAATTGCTTTACTGAATGACCCCAATCCAGATAAAGGATTTCCTGCTTTTGAAGCCACATTGATGTTGAAAGAGAATCCTGCGCAATGGCAACAAATAGCAAGGGAATATACTTTTAGAGATGCAATGTAATAGAATAAATGGGATAATTAAGACTTAGTCTTTTCCTAGGTCTAATAATTTTTGTAGAAAGCATAACTTATAAGCTTAATATGGCTGTATTGCAAATCCTTATGACTAATCATCCGGACATATAAGCAAATTTTCGCACTTTTTAGTGTTAACGCTTGCTGAGAGAAAACAGGAAATCATAAGTTCAAGACTCTGCTTAAGAAGGATGTATTTTCATATTTTCTATTAGTTTTCAAAAATACCCAGCCAGGTCTCCCCAAGTTTAATAAAAAACTTAATTTCCATCTTAATGTTTTCTTAGATATTTGAGAGCTTGATACTAATAGATCAATTATTGATGAAATGCAATTGTAAGCCAGTGACAATCATTGACTAAACAGTTTTATTATTTAATGCGCCTAAAATTTAAGAGATTGTTCATTAAGCGATTTAATGTTCAGAATTATTTAGCAGCTTCACACTTTTAGTTTTTTAATGGAAAGGCATTCCAATGAAGACAGCTTATTTGAAAAAACTAACTGGTAAAATGCTAGTCAATTTCATGATAATTATCCTACACAAGGAAAACCAGCTTCCATTTCTTTATATGCCTTTTTAGATATTCTTTAATCTCGCATTATAATAATATTTATAGAATTAAGAATTTCTCATCGAAATGGTCAGCCGTATTTGTGAAATTTGTTGTAGTTGCTTTAAAAAAGGAGAAAGCAACTCAGAGCCTGAAATTGACATTTCTGAATTAATTGGAGATTTTAGAAATCCTCAATCTGAAAACACAAAACAAGGAATTACTGGCTGCCAGAAGCAAGCATCAAACACTTTACCTTGCTTAAAACAAAAGAAATCAAGCCCCGGGCTAAATCAAAACCTCTTAGATAATGAAATATTATCAACGGAAAATGTTCAAATGGATGAAGAAACGCATGGCCTTTTAGAAAATGCTTCCAATATAAATAATGCTAAAATGGATTCTAAAAATACTTTAAAAGCTGTAGAGCATACTGAAAATTCTGAAAAGAGTATCGAAAATACTGAAAACCCTATGGAAAGCTCTGAACAAGAGGGCTTTGAAAATATTGTTAATATTCCAAAAATAAGCAAAAAGGCTTCAAAAAATAAAAAGCATATCGGGGATGCACCTGTAGAAAATACTGATGAATCTAAAAGTTTCTTTAAAATTACAGAAAACCTTATGGAAGACTCTGAAAAATCAAGGACTCCCAAAGATTTAAGGCTAAATGAAAATATTTCTGACAGCAAAAAGCTTGCAAATTTAAAAATACATAAAAAACATAAAAAGTTGGAATTTAAAATGCCAGAGGTTGATAGAAACATTGGCTTAATAAACATTGGAAATACCTGCTATATGAATTCAGTAATACAAGTACTTGCTAGAGTGCCAGAATTTATTGAATCTATAAAAGCTTCAGCAAGCTCACCACTCTTAAAAGCTCTTAGCAAAGTTATTTTCGCACTTTGTAACTATAATGATGCTAATGAGACAAAGCCATACTTAATAGAGTTCAAAAAGGCAATTTCTAAACAATACTCTACGGTAGAAAATATTTAGTTCCTTGGAGCTTCAGAAAATGATGCGAAAGAGTTCTTTAGCATTATTATAAATGAAACTGATGAGCTCAACCCAAACAAAAACACATTTTCCTTAACCAAAGCGCAGACATTCACTTGCAATAATCTTCATAAAAGCACTAAACTTGATGAAGCCAATTTTCTGATTTTTTCCAGAGGGAAACAAAGCAATTTGCAAGACTTCATAAACAAAATCAAAACGAAAACTAGATTTGAGTTGAATAACAAATTATTTTGTAATAAGTGTCAAGACTTGCGTGACACTGACATTGAGATTGTTGCTGTAGAGTGACCAAAAGTTTTAGTATTTTATTTCCCGGCATCTCAAATCAGCTGAAGGCCGCCTAAGAACTTAGAGGCTGAAAAGTTCATATACAACATATTTGGAGTGATATGCTACTATGGAAACCATTTTATGGCTTTTGTGAAAGATCATAATATCGGCTCGTGAAAGAGATTTAACGACTCAATGGTAGACCAGCGAGAACCTGATTGGGGTTGTCTATATATGGCATTTTATAGAAGGTTAAATTAATATAAAGCAAGCTCAGACAGCAGAGTTTTTTACCTTTGTTTTTATTTCAATAATTATAATAATGATAATGCATTTTGAAGAAATTCTCTATTTCAGCAATTACTTTATGCAGCCAATCTATTTGGTTAATCATCAAATTTTCACTTGCATATGTTTCTATAAAAATAATGTCAAATCTTACTTTGAGAATTGAAGACGCAACAGGAACAACCAAAATTCTGCAAGGACGAAGCGACATGCCTTATGCTGATCTTCTTAGACAACTTCAAACCATGTTTGCTGGAAATGACCTGACAGTGATGTTTGGGAATAAATACATCAGTCCGAATTCTCAATCCTTAACATTAGAGCAATTGCATATCACGAATAATTCAGTAATCCGCGTTGTCAGTGCTCCAAGGCCACAAAACTCTGATTCACCAGTTCCTACACAGCAGCCAGTTCACGCTCCTGAGCAGCTTTCGATAATCATTGAAGACAGTGAAGGAATTAAGCGTACAATTCAAGTTCCTGCAAATATGCTCTTCAAAAACCTCTATGAAAGGTTCACGCAGATGTTCGGAAACCAAGAATTTACAATTGTCAAAGGAAATAAATACCTTTCTCTATCTAACAATGGGGAGTTCGACCTACAAAGGCTTGGAATTGAGAATAACAGCTTAATTAAAGTTTTGAGGCATGTGCCAGGAGGCTAATTGAAAAGCACCAAGATTAATAAATAACTTATAATTCTTATCATTAGCTTTCTAAGTTAAAAAGGCTTGGATCTACAAATAAAATGAAAGCACAAATGACTTATATTAAGACCTGAAATCTAATATCTTCTTTCCTCAATTTAAAAAAGCATTTCCAATTTTCAAAAAATAATCGGATGAAAATTTCAATGAATTTTTTTTGATATATCTAAATAGGTGACAATATTTCACATATAAATAGGAATTTATCTATTATTTTTCTGGGTTGTTACCTCTCTTATTATCAATATAGCACATCTTTTATCATAAATAAAATTATCTCATTTATTAATTTGTTATAAATCAAATAAAATTTAACCACATTAACATAATTTTTCATAGATGTAGTAATAGCAACTACACTGCATATTTACTTGCCCACTCAGAGGCTATCAAGAGTAATCTTCGCCTATTATATAAATTAGTATGCCTGCATCAGGGTTGGGATTGGCCAGCAGATCAAACACGTAAGCAATAATGATCCTAACTGGAATATTTATATTATAAGAAATATTCAAAGCTCTCCACACAGATTTCTTCGCTGGCTTCATATATTGAATAGCAAAACTTTGTTTTGAAAAAATTTCAGGTGAGATGAAGGATAATATTGAGGAAAAACAACTTCGAATCTGAATTATCCATTTTGATAGGTGTGCCTTGAGAACCCCGAAGAATGTCTTTTCAGTAGAAATAATTATTGCTTTCAATATCCACAGAGTATTCTGTATGAGTTTCTAATTGGATTGCGTAATATACTCAGCTATCAGCCTATCCATTCTATCCTGATTTTAAATACACATATTTATGAGTTTATTTATTTATCTAATTAAGCCTATAAGGAGATAAAAACTATTCCAGTGTAAACTCTGCCTAACAATTAATTATAAAATTGTAAAATTCTCTACCAAAGAAATAAGAAATCTAGTCATTATAGAGGTGAGCTCTTTGCTTAATTGATAATGTTAAAAAGTTTGAAGTCTTTCATTTTATGTTTGGCTTAAAGCAGAATGAAATCATGCAGCAAGTTCATTTGAGCTCAAGAGTTATCTTTGCAAATTTTATCTATCTTGAAATTTGTTTCTTATAAAAATAATTATATGAATAGCTGATCAGAGTGCTTCAGTATATTGCACTATATACATCTTTCAGCCTCATCGTCGGCAGAGAAGAATCATTTGAAATGGATTTTAGTAGTAGCTATTATTTTCATTAGTTTTAAACTGATTTTTTCAAATCTCTGTTATATTTTCGTCAGAAATTTTTATAGATTGAAAGCTCAAATCACCAAATTCATTAAAGAAAATTATAGAATCATCGTTGAATAAAATGTCATCACGAATAAGAATTCAAGTAATTGGTGGAACTAGCATTGTAGTAGAAGGCCGAGATGATATGAGCTTCTCCGAATTTTATCGCAAAATCCAAAATTCCCTTTCTCTCACAAATGAACTCAAAATCCACAAAAATACTTCCTATCTCTTCCTCAACCGAGATGGCTCGAAATCACTCAGCGAGCTAGAAATCAGAAACAACTGCTGCTTGGAAGTCGAAATTGTCCCGGATTTATATGTATCTGTCCAATATGGAGATAGGACTGAACCTCTTGTGATATATAGCAGTGAAATTTTGCTTTCTGAGTTCATCAATTCGGTGAAAGCCAAGTTCAACATTAACCAAGATATCGAATTGTGAAAAGAAGACACCTCAACAGGCCAAAAAAAATTCCTGGATTTAGCTACTCAAAGTGGAAAGTCTTTGAAGGCCTTAAGTATTAATAACTCAACCACCGTGAGGGTGCTCAAAGATGAAATAAGAATTGTGCTTGAGGTTAATGGAGAAGTCGAAGTATTTGACGCCAAAAAAACTGACAGCTTTGAAGATTTTAATAGAGCAGTGTGTGAAAAGCTCAGAAAAAGAAGAATAGAGTGCATTCTTGGATCCAGGAGGCTTGGAGTTGTTGAAAATGGGAATATGACGCTGGGTGAACTCGGATTCAATAATAATTCCAAGCTGATGGTGTTGGATCATTATGATGGAGGGTATTAACTTATAATAATTATGCTTACCCTTTCAGAAATTGTAGAAACGTAATATAATTAAAATGGAAAGTGCTGCTACCCAGAGACTTATGAGTGATTTGAACGACTTGCGATCAAATCCTTTGCCTTACGCATCTGCTGATATAGACAGAAATAATTTATTTCTTTGAAAAGGAACTCTGAATGGTCCAGAAGGGACTCCATATGAAGGAGGACTTTTTGAATTTGAATTGACATTTCCGTCAGGATATCCAAGTGAACCCCCAACTTGCAGATTCATCACTCCTATATACCATCCAAATGTTTTTAGCACTGGAAATGTTTGTTTACCAATATTTCGCAGTGATGGGTGAAATAGTAGATATACACCAAAGACCATTATAAGCTATATAATTGCTTTGCTAAATGATCCAAATCCAGATAATGGCTATCCTCAAGAATCGACAAATCTCCTAAAAACAGATCCTACGAAATGGCTGGAGAATGCAAGAAATCATACTAACACATATGCAATGGGATAATCAAGAATCCTGAAGGAATTTTTAAGAATTTTTATTTTAATTAAAATTCTATTTTAGAGTTAAAGAAAGTAAATTAATCATTTGACTTATTCGGACAGTGAAGGACTGGCTTTATAAAATAAAAGATAAGCAAATTCAAACCTTGGCTCCTCATAAGATACCAGCTCGTCATCAAACTTTATCCATTGATTTTCAATCAAAGCATAACTATAATAGTGAAGAATATAAGGATTATATGCAATGACTCCATAAAGGCAATATGTATTATCCTGTATTGTGAACTCATTCTTAATATTTCTATTTATATATCGTGATGGTGGAATGTAAACTGCCAAATTCAGTGGAAAGTTAATGCTTATAACCGAAATTTTGACTGTTTTTAAGCTGTTTGTTCTTTTGCAATACAAAGCATTTTCGCCTTCAAATCACATGTCTTCTTTCAATTTTCTAAAATAGCTGTCAATATTAGCATCAGGTATACATATAAACAATGATTTTTCTGCAATTACTTCTGAATGGCTAATGCTGTTTCGAGTATTATGATAGCAGTGCAATATTTTATTGATTTCAATGCCAAACATACTTTGCATATTTTCTTCTATTTGGCCAAGAAGAGCTATAAATAACTCTTTGGCGTCGTGGTTAGCATTTAAATGAAACTAAATAGAAAGTACGATTCCAAATTGTTTGTTTAAGCTGATAATTAAGTCTCTTAGTGGTTTTTCGATGCTTTGCTCAGTATTCATTACTGATAAAACATTTCTTAATTGAGGAATTGGAGGCATTTTAGATCCTTGAAGTGATAAGCTAAATCCTTCCGTTCATTTGAGAATTTGCAAAACTGAATTAAGATAGCAGGTATTTCCTAAATTTCGAAGCCCTTGATGGCTTATAGCAATAGTTGCATTGTAAAAATTTGAATTTTCAGCTCTCAAAGATTGGATTGGCTTTATATCTTTTGATTCTTCAATAATTGGATTTTGAGTCACCTGATGAGAAGTGATTTGATGTAAACAATAAACATACCCAGAATGGGATTTTTGAGAATATATCCACTCATTTATTTCTTTACCATTATCAGTATAAGCTATCATTGTTGTTAAGCTAACATTTATTTTGAATATCAAACTATACCCCATATTTTCATAATGCTCTTTATCAATGTTTCTATCTCTCTGGTCATAAATAATAACTATGACATTATTTTTATTAAATAACCTTTCTTCATTTATGCTTGAAAAATTATTCGAAAACAAGATGCTATCAGAAAGCTCACAATCTTCTGATATTAATAGAAATTTCAGTACTTCAAAAATATTGGGATTGGGACTGTTTCCCTTTTTTGGTATTTTGGCATTTAATTTTGCAATATCGTTGAAATTTGGATTATTATTCACTATATTATAGAGAAGGCTTCTTCTATTGTTTGCCATACTGTGATATTGACGTATAGCTTGCTCAATAATATTTATAGCTCTTCATGCGAGATATAATACATTTTTTGAGTAACTTATGTTGTACTCTTGTCTGTTCATTATATTTCTATAAATATGTCTTTTGAGTTATTTCTAATAATTGCTTATTTTATAATAGATATTTTCGAATATAAGCAAATAAAACTTATTATCGTTTTCATAATATCCGCATTCAAAAATTATTTTGCTTATAAAAATATTTTTTTATATTATGCAAAATGAAGAATAAATTTTCATCAATACCTGAAATCTGGATTGACAAATCTCACATAAATAAGTAAAATAACCTGAGTCAGATATTGTAATTATAAGAAATGTTTCAAATCTTCATACAGTTTTATCATTAATTTTATACAGGCAGCAACTCTTTGCTCTAAAAATTACCAAAGGGTATACCATTGGTTTTTTAGGATAAACAATTTTAAGTATAAATTATCCATGAAAAAGATATATTCTGAATTTTAATGTACTTTTCTTAATGGAATAGTTATTAATCACTGTCTTAGAAGGGTATTTTTGGTGAAATTCTCATAAGCCATAAGTTTTTATTTTAAATCATTTACTCTTGAGACTTTACCAAGATTAAGATATATAATTTATAGTTTTAATCTAGCAAACTATTCAAGTAAAGTTTGCACATATTACTATTATTTCTCTATAAAAATTATTACTTATTTTGATTATTGCCTCCATTAAAACGAATTAATACCTCAATGCAATCTAGGTTTGTAAAGCCGATTTTCCTAAGAATAAAATGCTTGTGGTGAGACTGATATAATATATGACCCTTATAAAAAATTACTGAATTTCTCTCAAACGGCACTTTCTTTTTCAATTCATTGCATAGTTCCTGAAAGCTTCAATCCAAATCGACAAGAAAATTGTAAGGTTTTGGCAATCCTTCATAGCTAACAAACAAAGAAATTTGGCTTGAAACTTTTGCTTCTTCAGATCTTGGAGTTGCAAAAGGAATGATTTTGAGTTCTTCTTCGTTTTCTATGCCAAGATCTTCGAGAGTAGAGCTGCTGGACTCTATTCCTTTTGTTTCTTTATGAATTAAAACAAAATTGTGAGTATTAAACTGCTTTTGAATTTCTTCTATTAATTGATTAGCAGTAGCATCGCTTGGAATAGATATTGCAGTTCTGACACCTGTTGATTCTTTAATATATAAGGTAAGTATCAGCATTTTATTTTTGTAGAATCCGATATTTTATCAATAATAAATTGACAAAATATAAGGGAAAGATTAAAAAAGAAACTATTGGTAAAATAAATATTAAGTATAATAAAGGAAATAATTCTGATGTTTAATTTGGCTTAATCTGTAAAATCAATTACTTTTTTGAATTAGATTGAATTTTTATTAATGTGCAGGGCAAATTGAATTGCTTTGCCTAAGTCAAAATAATATAATGCTTCACTATTAATTATATGCATCCTCTGCTTATTTTTATATCTAAAATATTAAAATTTCTTTTTAATACAAGCAAAACATTAAAAAAGTAATGGATTCTCTTACTATAATTTTACTTTAAATTCTATAAATATGGATAGACTAATACATGACTACAACTCTCTGCAAGCAAAACCAATAGAAGATGTTTCAGTAGAAATAGGCAGTGATTTTCAGCACTGACAAGGCTATTTCATTGGACCGGAAGGAACGCCTTTTGCAAATGGAAAGTTTCGCTATGAAATTATTTTTCCTTTGGATTATCCGATAGGTCCTCCTGATTTTTATATAAAAACAAGGATTTTTCATCCTAACGTAGACCAAAACGGAAAGGTTTGCTATCCTTTATTTGGTTCAAAATGGTCTCCTGGAAACTCTGTTAGATCAGTATTTTATGGAGTTTACGCTTTGCTGAATCAACCCAATAAACAAAATGGATTTTTAAACAAAGCAGTAGAAGTTTTGATAAAAAATAATGCTGAGTATGAGAGAAAAGCCAGAAAGTGGACATTGAAATATGCAAATTAGTGAAAATAATTATAAAATAACAGATAAATAAATTTAAAACAGCATAAATATCATATATTTTTAAGTATATTTTGAATAATAAATTTATTTTAAAACCTTGCTGATTTGTAAAATTTTTTATAAAGATTCATTTTTTCATCATTTCCTCCGTTGTAATGCTCTAAGTATCTTAAAAAATCCCCATTTTTTATTCCCAATTCACTTATCGTTTTATTCTTGCAGGCGTCATACAGCAGAACCTTTTTTCCAAACATAACAGTCATCATCCAAAGCGCCTTTCCATGTTTTCTTTCAATGCTCTCACATAGATCTTTATAAAGGCATTCTGAATATGCATTAACAACTATTTGGTGCTCTTCTTTATCAACTATTATTATGGAAATTCCTTTGAATTTATCCGCATCCCTCAAATTCTCTAATCCTTCACTTTGCTTTTTTGCATGCTGCATATAAATTTCTGAGTCTCTTGTGAATCCTAAGCTCCGAAGATCTTGGTGTTCATTTCTAGAATTTATAATTTGGCCTTTGAAGTAAATAGTTGGACCCTGGGAAGGCACATTGTATTCAATAGATAAAGATTTAGCTAATGCAGAAAACTTTCAAGCTAGATTTATGCTTTTAGTAGTTCGATAGCAATTTGTATCAATTATTGAAATAGTAACCATTTCAGGAGGTGAAGGATAGCTAAGAGGAGAAGGAGAAGAGCTAGCAGGAGTAGGAGCAGGAGTAGGAGCAGGAGTAGGAGCAGGAGTAGGTGCAGGAGCAGGAGCAGGAGCTCTTCCACCCATTTCTACAATTTATAATTAATTACTTTTTAATTAAATAAATGCTATTGATATACCTTCATATTAATTTAAATATATAATTGCTTCTTCGTTTTTACTGTTCTTAAATTATTTATTAATAAACCCTCCATTAGCATGCTGAATAACTGATATTTGATCCAAATATTTTATTTGAAGCTCTCTTAGCCTTTGTCTTTGATAATTCAAAATTCAAAAATTTGCTATTTATCACGATATCATTTATCCTATTCTTTATCCCATTTATTCCATTTCTTTTAAGCGTATCGCAGAATATTTATATGCTGAATTAGGTGATGTTGTGTAACTTTGATATTACTGCTAACATAGTCATTTACAAATATCGCTATTGGATTACTGCTTTTTTGCTCATGCTCTATATAAATCTTTGATTTGAACTTAATCCGAAGCTTCCAAGTTTATCTCCTTTACGCTCAATAGACTATACTACTGCCATAAATTTCAGTGCAAGATTTCCTTCGCTTACTGTATATTCGTTAAGCAAAGATTTTGCCCAAAGAGAAAATGGTCATAAAGATTAATATCTTTTGGTGCTCTACGCCCGTCCATATCTATTAAAGTGACATTTATCATTGATTTGATAGGAGGGGAAGGAGGAAGAAAACAGAGCGAGGAGAAGAAGAAGAGCTGGCGGATCCACCAATTTCTATAAATATTAAAATTATAATGAACTCCAATAAAATCTAAATTTTTCATATAATAAATCTTTAAATTATAAATGGTCTAATTTTCAAAAGAAATATACAAACTTTTGGGAATTAAAATTTTATATTCTTAAATGCTTGCCTTAAAAGAAATAATATATTGATTTTTAAAGAAATCTTAAAAGAAGGGATCTTTTGTCTCAATAAAAATTTTCAAATATATTCTAAAGTAAATAAAATATAAGAAAATTTTAAATTTATCAAACCCTATTGATAAATAATTTGTGTAGAATCCTCTTATTATAAAAATGGCATCTTCATATATGCAATTTTTATAAGGGATAATATCACAATTCTTTAATTGCCATCAAAATCTATTATTTGAAGATCAGCAAGTTTCTGGTTCTAAATAGAAACTATAATCAAATTAAAATTTTGTCTAAAAAGATAGCCAGAACAATTGCAATAAAAGTATTATGATTATAAAATATATTAAAATATTTACAATTCCGAAAGGAAATCTTTGGGTCATTATTAAACTTATATCATAAATGATCAAAATCTGTAAAATATGTAAGTAAAAATATAATAATTCTTAAGTTATATTTGTGAATAATCCCAGTTCAAGAATAGCTATTTAGCATTTTATGATAGAATTAAATCATATGAATCATTCACAGGTAATTATGCAATAGATGGTAGAAACATTTTCTATACTTTTCTTTACGATCTCTACTTTTTCTAGTTCTATCCTATTATCAAAGTTAAAGACAATTTTCTAAAGGAGAACAAATATTCATAAATAGTTATTCCAAAATTTTCATCAAATAATAGCAAATTATAAATTAAGAATTTATCGAATTAGATTAATTAATTAGCCTATAAAATGCCATATAAGCATAAAATAAATCAGGTTCTTTTATATCCACGTGCATATCATTATACTCCATTCATATTCCTTCATCTAATATAAATGCGACATAATGACGGTAAGATGGATAAAAGCAAATCAATCCATAGAGCTCGTATATTTTGCCTTTTAAGTTTTCAGATTCTTTAATTATCCTATATTTTGGATTATCCCCAGTGAAATATAAAGCTAAAATCTTAGATTTTTATTATTTTCCGAGCATTTATCAATTATTATTGCAAATAACTCTTTGCTGTCATTTTGTCTGCCAAGAACGAACTATATAGAAGATACTGTAGAATATGTTTGATTGATCAATTTTAATAAATTTATAATTTTCGACTCGAAATTATCATGTAAATGGTTATATCCCATGCTCCTGATTATGGATAATAAGATTTCTGAAATCTCATTATTTGGCTTTAAACAATTGCAAAATTCTGGGGTGTTTTTTAAAATTTGCAGAACAGAATTTAAATAGCAAGTGTTTCCATAATTTGGGATTCCTCTTTTTCTAATATGGTTTAATATTTCTGCTTGCTCGTCGTTATCAGAATCTTTCGCACTATTGATTGGGCAGCATCTTAAACATCATAATATGCCTTTCCAAAGATACATACAAAATCTTCCCAGCTGTGATAAGATGTATCATAATAAATCCCATGACTGCATACAAAATCCGCCCAGCTGTGATAAAACGTATCATGATAAACCTCTAAGATGCATAAAAAATCTGCCCAGTTGTGATAAGATGTATGATAAAAATGCAACCAGCCCGGATTGTGTCTTTCTTTCTTCATGCCTTTCATTTTGCATTCTGCTGTATTCCATATAAATTTATAGAATCCAAAAATGGACATTATTACCAAAATAACCATAATGGATTTTAGCATTTAAGAATACATAATTCCAAACAAACTACTCATATAAATTTTAGATATCTCTATTATTAACTAATTTTTTGGTAAAATAGAAGATACGCTGTTCTATGATCAGGGTCTTGCCTTTTAACTCGGGAATCGTCACATTCATACCAAATTCCTTGAACTTTCACATAAGCCAGATAATGCCCATAACCTGTATTTTGTTTATAACAAATAATAGCATATAACGAATATGCACCTTCATTAGTTTCTAGTGATTCAGGACAATTGACTCTTCTGGCGTTTTCTCGATTTCTAGGCAGATAGAATATTAAGTATAAAGGTAATTCTATAGAGCTTACACAAAGGGTTTGCTTTACAAGCATGCCACACTCTTGGCAATACAATTCATCATATATTGTATCTTCACTAATATTTTTTAATGCGTTTTCAATATCGAGCTTTAGCGGAACAATTATAAAATAAGAACTATCAATTTTTGGAAAATAATGTCCTTTGCTGCACATAAAATGCTTAGTTGTCGTTATAGTAAACAGTCTTTTTTGATCTATCTCATTCATTTGAGATAAAAATACAACTAAAACTTCTTTAGCATCTTGCTCACGATTAGATTGAATCTAAGTAAAAATTACTTCAGAAAAGTTATTTATGAGTATTTGATAAAATGATTGGTACCAGCTAGTTAAGCTGCTCACGCTTCGAATGTTTTCAGGAATTTTTGATATGTTGAGAAGAAGATTATTACCTGAAAGATAAGTCTGCTTCAAAAATTCAGGAGAATAAATTAATACTTGGAGCAACGAATTTAAGTAGCAAGTTCGACCAATATTTGGGAATCCAATAGGAGTTAAGTTATTCAATTTTTCTTTATCAACAGAATTTGTGATGCCTTGGAATAAATAGCTGCATAATAATGTAAAATTATCGTTGCAGCTTGAATGCTTTTCAAATAAATTTCTATAGTCAATTCTACTTGCATTAACTCTTGCCAAGGCTTCCTTGTTCTTTTCATTCAATTCATGAATCTCTCTGTCTTTTTCATCAGTTATTTTTTGCAATTTTTTAATCTCTTCACTTAATTTTTGATTTTTTTCGCTTTCTTCCAACTTCAAATATTCCAAATTGCAATATTCCTTTCAAACATTGTAATTGCTTGATCGCGTGCAATATCTTTGTTCCCTGATGATTTTTTTATAAAATCTGTAAAAGTCTGAATTGTAAAGTCTATTTTAGTTTTAAAATTTTCAAAGTCTTCAAGAAAAACTTTATATTTATTTAAGCAGTCTTCTTTAAAATTTATGAAATCTTTTTTTATTTCTACTGTTTCAGTTTTAATAGCGTCGTATTCTCGTATTTTTGATTTTAATCATTCATTTTCGATTTTTAAATAATCAAATTTCTCTTTTAAATTTTTTGATTCATCTTTAATGCACCTTTCTTTGAATTTTTTAATTTTCAACATAGATTTATACTTATCTGCTTGCTTAACTGCTGCAGCTATTTGTCTCCATTTCGTTTTAGCCATTTTGAGTGCATCTTGATGACTGGAATTAACCCTGATATTTAAACAATTTGAGTGATATATTGAATCTTTGGGTGGTTGGCTTGGAGGTGTTTCTCCTATGGGAAACGTTTGAAGATAATCTACATTCATATTTTTAATTATAATCAGTTTTAATGTGCTTTCAATAATAATTGAGCATCTTTAAAATTTTTGTAGATTCCATATTAAGACAATGTGCTTATTAGTTATATCAAATTTTAAAATGGTATTATATTTTTATATATATATGATCTCTTAGCTGTTAGAGAAGGATAGATAAATGAAGTTAAAACGCATAGCTTCAGCTTTAATACTTTAAAATATAAGATAATAAATTTATAACATAAAGCAGCAGATTAACTATTATTACAATGCCCATAAATAAAATGTGTAAAATAAATGCAAAATAAATAATTTAATTTTTACAATCAATGATTTTTCCAAGCGAACTATGCAACGAGTTTGAAATTATCAATGGGGTTATTGGGGATGGAGGGTTTGGGTTAATTTGAAGAGTTAAAGAGAAAAGTGATAATCCTGCTAAGAACAAAACTATATATGCTATGAAGTTTATACTCAGATCACCTGGAAATCAAACAAACTTGAAAAATGTAGACACAGAAATAAAAGTGCTTTCTGAAGTCAATAACCCATACATTATTCGTTTAAAGCGTAAAATCGAGGTCGATAATCAAGTTTTTCTGATCATGGATTACTGCATAAATAAAGATCTCAGAAAAGCTATGTGCGATCAAAGAACCCCGTTCGAAGAAAATGAAATCTGAAAGTATTTCATACAAATCTGCTTTGGGCTTGAATGCTTGCATTCAAATCGAATTATCCACAGAGATATCAAGCCAGAAAATATATTTCTAGACGAAAACAGAAATGTTAAAATCGGAGATTTTGGGCTTTCACGCTATAATGCCTCTTCAGGAATTGCTGGAACTAATAGCTACTATTCTCCAGAAATGTGCAAAAAGCAGCTTCCCTCTTACGAAAGCGATATATGGGCACTGGGATGTGTTTTATATGAACTCTGCAATTTTGAGCACCCTTTTGGGAATGATGATGAGAAAATAAAAAATGTAAGACACAATCCCGTAAGAGACCAATATTCAGTTGAACTCAGGACTTTTGTTGACTGATGCTTAGAGAAAGAAAAGGAGAGAAGACCAAAAATCGCTGATTTATTAGAAGACGAATTTATCATTAGCAAAATTTTAAACTTGGGCATAAATATTCCAAGCAGCTCCAAAGTCATGAGAAAATTAAGCAATCATGAAGAGGAAAAAAAATCTTGGCAGAGTAGAGCTATCAGCCACGTTGGAATTCCAAATTATAGAAATGGCTATTTAAATTCAACAATTCAAGTCCTTTCATGTATCCCAAAATTTGTGGAACTTGCATCGAAATCAAGAAACAGCATTTTCCACTCCTTGTCAGAAATTTTTCACCTTGTTTTATCAAATGGGCATCAAAATAGATTTATGTCTCATATTGGAAACTTAATTAATGCTCTAACACGAAAATACCCCATGGTAAATTTTATCTAGTTTATGGCAATGACAGAAAATGATTGCAAAAAATTTTATAATATTTTGATTGATAGCATTTTTGAGGAATATTCAATTGAGCAAAATTTATTTTTAATAAGGAAAACCAAGTTGTTTACCTGTGAGCGAGGCCACAAAGTGATAAAGGATGAGCAGCAGCTATTTTTAATTATACCTTCAAATAAAAAACTAGATGCTGAAAGATGTGTACAAGATATAAAAAGAAATGAAATAATGCTAGAATTAATATGCGAAGAGTGTGGAATTGCAAATAATACCAAAATTGTAATGAAAAGCCTAAATTTGCCTGAATATTTAGTATTTTATGTCACGGATGCTTCAAACCAAGGAAGAGTTCCGAAAACTCATATAAGTGATGGTCAAAAAGAATATGAATTGTTTGGAGTGATATGCTATTATGGAAATTGAGCCCATGAATTTTATATTTCTTTTACCTTAAATTCAGGAAGATGGATTAAATATAACAATGCTATTGTAACAGAAGAAAATCCTGATTATGATCATGCTTACATGCTTTTTTACAAGCAAAATGCATCATTAACATAAAATATGTCAACGATTCTATTTATTCGAATAAAAAGCTAACATAATAATTGTTTTTGCATAATAAGATTATTTATGATAAAATTTGATTCTTTTGGTAAAACAAAAGATATGCCTTATCTTCATCAAAATTTCCCACTGTTGTTACTTCAGAGTCGTTGTACTTAGTCCAAGAATTCAAAGGATTCATTTCATACTCATAAAAATGCCCAAAAGATGAATCGTGGCATATAACAGCATAAAGTAAATATTCAGTTTTCTGAAATGAAATAGCTTTTTGGCATTTGATGCGTTTTTTTCCTCCTTCAACTTTCGCAAGATAAATAACCATCGCATTAGGACAGACAAATCCACTTGTTTCTACAGTCATATCTGTAATTTCATTACATTCTTCACACAGCAGCTTATTCTCCCCTTCGAATCTTTTTGGAGAATACATTTTCTCAAGATATTTCGTAATTTCTGCCTTAAATGTGCTGGGAACTACAATGAAGTTCGAAGCTTCATCCTTTATGCGAGAGTGCATCTTACCGCACCGAAAAATTTTCTTGTAACAAATTTTGAATTGATTTATAATCGTATCATTACCAATCAATGATAATATAATAGCAAAAAATTCTTTTGCGTCTTTTTGACTGGCTCCTTCAAGCTATTTAGATGTTACAGTTGGGTGCCATTGCGAAAGTTTATCTTTAAAGTCTCTAGCTAAATCTGATAAGTTATAGCCTGTTCCATTCACTTCTTCTATGAGATTCCTCAGAGAAATTAATTCTGGGCTATTTGCAGTTTGCAATTTCTGACAAAAATCCTTGGTCGCTGCTAGTGCTTGGATAACAGAATTCATATAACAAGTATTTCCAATGTTTGGAATCCCATTGCGTTTTGCCCTTCATTGAGAAATAGAATCTCCACATTGAGATGGTTCTCGGCTAAAAGGACAACAACCCATATTTATTGGAATCTACAAATTTATCAACTTTTATCGTTAATAAGTGCATTGGAGATTCTTCTTCAGCTTGATGCAACGCATTAACCATTTTCTTTTCGGTATGAAATTCGTAAGCAATTCATTGATAATTTTCTATGTATAAAAATTTAACGTTTAAACTGATTTTTTTGAATAACTTTTACTATGTATATTATCAAGTCATGATGAAAGAATATATAATAAATTAATATGCATAATTGAAATCTGACAATAATACTTTGGATTAAGATTCCCATTGCAAAAAAGCTGATAGATAATTAAATTAATATTTATCTGCTTATATTTACTTAAATAAAAAGTACGAAAAAATCTAAATTCAAGTTATATAGTTTAATTAATCAATTTCTGCATTATTTTGGATGCTTTTTGTCTTACCTCATAATTAAAATGAAAGAAAATTAAATTGAAATTATTTTCTATTAAGTCTATAAAACAGCATATAAGCATGCTTCATATCTGGATATTCTTTTGAAACAAAAGCATCATTATATTCTCACCAAATTCCATCTTCGTCTAGTGTAAATGCTACATAGTGGCTTGAATATGGGTGCTTATAATAGCATATTACTCCATAAAGCTCATAAACTTTTCCTTCAAAATTAGTCAGTTTTACCGTGTTTAAATCTGAGAAAATTATGCCCGAGTTATAAACTACAAAAATTTTAGCCAAATCTAACGAAGTGGTCTTCACTGTTGCAGCTTGCAAGCAATTGCATGTTGAACATCATATACGATTTTTCTTGTTAAATTTAACTATTCCTTCTTTTAAATACTCCAAATATCCATCTATATCTGTACCAATATGTTTTGGAAAGACAAGAAAATACGATTCATCTATTTTTCCTTCTGTGTGGCCCATGCTACATTTGATATCTTGGCATTTTGAATTTAAAAAACATTGGCTTGCATCTGGATTTTCTTCTGCTAGTTTTTCTATCAAAATGTTATATAGCTCTTTGCAATCATTTTGAATTCCTAGAGAAAACTGAATTTAAGTTACCATTTCATATTTTTCGCTTATTTTTTCAAAGAAATTCTTGATTTCAGGCAGAAAGTCATGTGCTCTTGAAGACCTCATAATTTCGAAAATATCAAATAATCCAAAGCAATCATTAATTGAATTGGTGAATTCAGGCGTATTGAATAGGATCTGGATCACTGAATTCAAATAGCAGGTATTTCCATAGTTTGGGATGCCTGATCTTTCATATTGGCTTGGAATGCTTTTATTTATTTGGCTTCTTTCTATTTCTTTTGATTTGCATGCATAGTTTCGATTTTTTGAGCTTAATTGGCTACGATCAGCTGGATTTATTTGGATTTTTCTTCTTTTGGGTTTAAATCAAGATAACAACCTTTCTATAAATTTCATTACAAATAAAATTCACTCAAAAATCAAACTTAAGGGCCAATAAAATAAATTTCCGAGACAACAGATAAGTTTGATATAATTTACAACAATAAAACACGTACAATGGAGGCAGAATTTGGAAAATAGGCAAGCTTTTTCATGCAGATAAAGCTTCATTTCTATCATTTAATTTATTATTGGAAGTGGTGATCTTCGAGCCAAGCATACAATGAGGAAATAATAAATCTAAGTCCAACATGACATTAATATAAAAATATGAGCTTTAAAATATTAATTAAAAGCATAATTTCTTCCTATTTTATATACCATAAAACGTTTTTCTTTGAATTCGCATTTGCTTATATACCCATCTACCAATTAGATTTTGTTAGTTTGAATGAAAACCACATAATTAATTTTCAGTACTTTAAAATTAAAAATAATGTTAAATTATGATTCTGCAAAGTGATCATCTTAAATTTTATTTCTATATTTTTTGGAATCAAAATTGATTGAATTCTGATGAGGTATCAAAAGAATTGCATACAGAGTTAAACTTTTGAAATGAAATTTATAGATTCAGGATATAATTTTAATTGCCTTCAAGAATATTTTATGGTTCTTACTTTTCTGAATTTATAATAAACACATGTCTATAAGCAAACTGCTATTTTATGATTTAATTGTTATTATTAAGATTTCATATAAAAATCCCTATTTCTATAGATTTCAAATTCTCTGAATTATTTACAATCTTAATCCCGTATAAAAGATACATGCATTCAGTCAAGAAAGAATTCTTAATAAACGCATATTTAATTGCATAATAAATGGAACCAAAATACTGATATTTGATAGGTGGTGCTATCCTTGCTACAGCTTTGGTGGTGGCGGCGGTGGTTGTTGTCATATTAATATATCAAAAAAAGAAAGAAAATAACAATCATAATGGAGAAAGAACACCTTTGATTAGCGAAAGAGCAGTTGAAGAAGAAAAATCAAATGAAGAAAAGCCAAGAGAAAACAAAGTAGGAAAATCAAATGAAGAAATTATACATGTTTCAGGTAAATTAAACCATAAGCTTGGGATTCCCAACTATGGCAATACCTGCTATTTAAACTCAACTCTCCAAGTGCTCGCATGCATTCCAAAATTTGTAGAGCTTGTATCAAAATCAAATAACGACCTATTTAAATGTCTTTCGAAAATTTTTCAACTGATGTCATCAAATGACTCCCAAAGCAAATTTAAACCTCTTATTGAAAATTTCTTAGATCATCTCAATAAAATTGATTCGCAGGTAATTTTTATTCAGATTATGATAATGGCTCAAAACGATTGCAAAGAGCTCTACAATATTTTGGTTGACATGGTTTTTGAAGAATGCGAACATACAAATTTTTTCTTGATCATAAAAAGGCAGCTATTTATATGTGGAAAAGGTCATGAAGTACCTAAAGATGATTTTTCGCTATTTCTTACTATCCCACCAAATAAAGGGCTAGATTCAGAAAAATATATACAAGAAATACAAAAGGCTGAATCAAAACTGGAATTGCGCTGTGATGCGTGTAAATGCGCAATTGAGACTAAAATGGCAACCAAAAGCCTAGAATTGCCTGAATATTTGGTTTTTTGAGTTACAAATGCTTCTAATCAAAAGAAAGAGCGAAAGACTTATATAAAAATTGATGAAAAAGACTATGATTTGTTTGGAGTAATATGCTATTATGGAAATGGAATATCTGGGCATTATATTGCTTTTACTTTGGATACTGATGGAAGATGGATTAAATATAATGATGCTTTTGTTACTGAAGAAGATCCTGATTATGATCATGCTTATATGCTTTTTTATCATCAAAAATAATATTTAGCTAATAGTTATTCTACTAAGATAATATAAATGATATCAATATTTATTGTTGTGAACTCTTTTGAAACTGAAAAATCAAGTTTTTAAGTAATAAAATAAAAAATTTATCATTATAATAAGAATTTATCTTATGAAATCTTAAAATGATTCTTTATAAAATAGAAGATACGCATTTTCCTTGGGAAATTCATCTGATTGACCTGTCTTAGTATCGTTATATTCATACCAAGAACTCTTTGCTATTTTTTCGTATGCATAAAAATGCCGTGACTCTTGATCATAGCATATAACAGCATAAAGTTTGTAATATTTTTGCTGAATAGTAATTGCTTTATAATCTTTATTGCTACTTTTTTCATTCAAAGCTTTTGCAGTATAAAGAATTAAAAATTTTGGTAATGAAACTTTATCTATCCTCATAGTCATATCTTTACTCATTTTGCATTTTTCACAATATAATTTGTTTTCCCCTGTGAATTGCTTTTCTTTTATCATTTCATTTAGGTGTTTTTGAATCCCAGTTTTTTTGGGAATTACGATTAAATTTGATATTTCTTGATTATAAAACGAATGGTTTTCACATTTAAATTCTTTATGGTAAGTTATATTGAATGGTTTTTTCACCATATCCTCTTCATCTAGAATGGATAATATTATAACTAGCAATTCTTTTGCATCATTTTCTTGTGCTCCTTGGAACTAATTTAAAATTACCATTGAATATGCACTGGAAATATTATCTTTAAAATCACTCGCCAATTTTGATATGTCCGAGGATCTGTCTTGTAAATTCAATCCTGTTATAAGATTTTTTAGAGAAACCAATACAGCTCTTTGGGAATTATTTAAATTTGCTAAGAAATTTGGCGTTGCTGCTAATGCTTGGACAACAGAATTCATATAGCAAGTATTTCCAAGGTTTGGAATTCCTTTGCGCACTGATCCTGAAGAGTTACTGTCTTCGCGTCCAAAACAAGTGCCCATATTTATTGCATTCTACATATTTGCTGTTTTTATCATTAATTAGGGTGAGTAATTCAATTTTAAGCTTTGGATTAAAAGTATACTGTATCAAAGCTTCATTTATTTGGAAATTCACTATAAAGCCTTCTATGCGAAACGATAAGTTAATCGATATAGCAAAATTGATATTTTTTATTATTTACTCTATTGGAAATATGAATGACAGCCAAAAATTAGAGGAAACCTCAAAGCATCCTATTTGGTTTAAATGAAGATAGCTAGAGTTGATTTTTCTTAAGAGAAGCTGAAGTTTTAACATGCCAAGGAGAATCATTTAGTTATAGCTGTTAAAATAAGCCCATATTAGAAATGAGCCAGCAACTGTAAATAATTTATCTGACTCAAAAAGTGTCTATGAGCCAATAAGGGATATCATGCGTTTTCAGATCTATAATCAGCTATCAACTACAACACAAGCAAATGCATTGGACAGTAGGAAATCAATACTTGGAAAAACTATTTAGATAATGTTTAACAATCTGAATTTCTGATTTGAGATCATGCGATCTTGCTTTATGCAAATACACATAATTTATATAATTTTTTAATTAATTTTGAAATCATTCTTTGAATAAAAAATCATATAGCATTTTGATGTATTTGGTGGGCTTTCTCGAACGAAATTGTCATTACATTCAATCCATTTCCCATCGATAAGCAAATGTGTCCAATAATGGCCATATGAATTACTTCCTGAGTGACAAATAACAGCATATAAGCTGTACAATTCATTATTCAATGTAATTTGAGTTTTTAGCTCGCCAGTCATATTTGTGGGAATATAAATAGCTAAATTCAAAGGGTATGCTACACTTTGAATTGTTAATTTTGTATCTTTCAGCTGTCCACAGGTTTCACATAAAAGTTTATTTTCCCCATAAAATTCATGATCTTTTGTGATATAATTTTCAATATTTTCAATAGCATTTCCAGGAATTACTAAAAATAACTGACTTTCATCTCTATGTGCTGGATAATGCTTCTCTATGCAATTAAAGGTCTTTTTGATAATAGTTGCGAATTTGTTTTGATGCTCAGCAAATTTTGACACTATTTCTTCAATAAGTACATTATATAGCTCTTTAGCATCATGCTGGGTATTAACAGTAAACTATATAAATGATACCATTTGAAAATTCTCAGTAATTTGGCTTTGAAACTCGTTTAAATAGCATCCATAATCAAAATTTTTATCTCTCGCTTTCAATGCTGATATAATCGCTGCAAGTGGCGAAAATATAGGCGAATTTATTGAATCGAGAATTTGATCAAACTCAGGCATCAATGAAAATACTTGAATCAAAGAATTCATATAACAAGTGTTGCCTATATTAGGCAATCCTTGAGGTAATCTTCATTCCAATGATATATTTTGATTTTTTACTCTATTTCTTAATTCATCAACAATTGTTCTTGATATATCTTCATAACCTTTGTGATTAAAATTTAAATTTGAATGAAGCCTTCATAATCTATGCTCTTTTTTTCATTTTTTCCAAAATTCTCTCTGATCTTCAGAAAATGAAATATAAACTCCTTGCGCATCTGGCATTAAAATATCGGTTTTCACATAATTTAATGCATATTTTGCAACTTCTCATCCAACACATATTGGAATTTTGTCATTTTTTATTTTATATTCTTCTCGATTTTCTGTATGCGCTATGACTTGATTTTCTAATTTTTTCAGATAAATGCGAGGTGATGAGTTTATTTCATATCGATGTTTTAATTCTTTGATAAGAATTGCAGATTGTTCTTCACTAGTAGTTATTAGATATAAGTTGGCAGCATTTACTATCTGCTTATTTTTCGTTAGAGTGTATATGAACCAAGACGGCATAAGGTTTGTTTTAAATTGAGGATTTTGATATGTGTCAATTACATAATGAGTTGCCAAAATAAAAGAGCCTGCTGTGATAAACAACAAGCCTGTGGCTCTACTGACACTTGCTATTAATAAATTCTTGATTCGAGTTTTTAAAGCATCTGCAAAATCTGAGAGCATGCCACCCATTTTTAAAAATATTGTAGAATTGAAGTATAGATATATCAAGCAATATTAGAAAATAATTAGTGACGTTTAGAGCTTACTATATCTTGATTAATATTTATGCAAGAAATATATGTTTTAAGCATTTTTTCAATCAATGTAAGCTTCAGGATGCAAAAATGAGTTTAAAGAATTAAGCTGAAAATGCATTATAATGATCCTCACATAAGTTGCTAACCAAAAGATATTTTGCAAATATAATACAGCTTACTTTCCAAAAAGCTTTTTGCTGTAATTTTTCTCGTCCTGGAGGGGAATATAGTCTTTTGTGGGGCTTGGAAGAGAATAAAGTTTCCTCTGCCTTCTTCTCAGCATGACACCTTTGTGCAAGAAATAAATTTAATAAGCCATATAGACTTATTGATTGATCTAGTTTTTTATTCTCGATTGAGTAAGTCTCGCCAGCTATGGTTAATTCTTTTTGACAACTATTGCTTGTTTATACAAAGATCGGTTATAATATGAAATAATCGCCAAAAATTCTTTCAAATGTAGCCTTGTAGTGATAGTTTTGAAGCATTACTACCCGATTATCACATCTCTGGGTCTATAATTGCCATTTTTAATATTTCAGGTTATATAAGGAGAATGAGTTTTATTATATATTAAGTTTTGCATGTTATTGTTAGGCTAAAGTATATATTATAAATAAGTTGGCCTTTCTGCTTAATATTTTTATAAATAATCAAATTAAAAAAATTCAATTCCAAAAGATTTTAAGCTAACTTTAATTATTCTCATTGCATTGTGATCTTGCATAAAATGCTAAATATCCATTAGCAACATCAATTGATGAAGAATCCACAGTTCTTGTAGTAAAATCATTATATTCAGTCCAATTCTTTGTATCTCATGTGTATGATATATAGTGCCCAGACAAAGCTATTCCATAGTGACAAATTAATCCATATCATTTATAAATATTTCCATCGATTTCTAATTCTTCATTCATTTGAAAATCCTCATTTTTTGAAGGTAAATAAAAAGTCACTGTTGATGGCCAAATAATTTCATCATACTCCATTATCATATCCTGAATTACGCCACATTTATTGCAATATAATCTATTATTATCAAAGAAATTTTTCGGCTTTCCTAAATTCATCAAGACACTTTCTATAGATTTAAATTTAGGAGATACAGTTATAAACAAATTATTTTCAGTATCTTTCTCTTTTTGTTTGCACGTTTGACATTTTAAAGTATATTTATATCTAATTGTAAATATTGAATCTATATCAGAAAATTCTGATAATCTACTCATCAGCATAACCATTAATTCTTTAGCATCTTGCTGAGTGAAAGTTTTAAACTACATAAAACGTTACTACTGAAAATTCAATCCCCAATTGAGTTTTAAATGAATTTACCAGTTCTCAGATTCTATGATGACAATTAGAATTTTTAATGCTTAGTAATAATGATGATAAACCAAAAAATAATGGGTCATTCAACTTTTCAATTTTTGTGCAAAATTCATTATTACTTGCAAGTATTTGGAGAAGTGAATTAAGATAACATGTATTTCCTATATTTGGGATTCCTGATTTGTGCCTATTATAGATAATAGGATAATTTATTTCTTTTATACAGGTGTGCTCAATTGTTTGAGGAATTTCTAGTGAGTGTTCATGACTAAGCTGTGCCATTCCATACTTTATGTATCCACAAACATATCAATCTTCATTGCTCTCATAAAAATTATATCCATATGTGTTTTCTGAGCTTTTTCCTCTGCAAACAATTTTTTGCTTATCTTTAAGTTTAAAAAACACTAATCTATATTTTTTTTTATGAATTACTCAGTCAAGATTTTTCATGCTTTTGCAGGCTATAAAGAAAATATCACTAGATACCTTTTTTGCCAAGATTTTATGCAATAATTTATATTTTTCGCAAAAAATAAATACCGAATCATTATCTTGAGAAATTTGATTTCTTGGTCTTGCTAAATTTCATATAAAAATTAATAGTTCAATAAATGAATAAGCAGTCGTTTTTATTGGAATCATATTTTTAAGCTCATATTGAAGCGTGACTTCGTGCGAAGGAACCATATAGAATTTTTATATCTAAAATCTCATTGGATTTTTTCTTGATCAACTCATAATACAAAGGAATAGAACAATCTTCTACTATATTACAGTGCTCTTGGATAGATTGAAGGGCATGAATTACTTGAGATATAGTATTGATATTAAGATCTTGTCTTAAATCCATATATTAAGATGAATTCTATAAATTTTAGTTTTAAATGTTAATTTTATTTGAAAAAATAAGGAGCAAAATTATTATGAGTAAAATTTGTTTTGGAATAAAATAGCAGTTCACAATAAAATTCAATGTTTTTAATAGTAAAATACAAATTATAACTAGTATTGGTTAATATTTTCACAACGAATTTGTAAGAGAGTTTGAAATCAAAGCAAATTAAGTGTGATTTTCGAAAATAAGTATTTGAGCGTTACACTAAAGAAACTACAACTTTGGAGCAATTGAGAATGGCTAATAATTGTGTCATTTATGTTCTCCAGCAGATGAAGGGAGGATGCTAAGTTTAATTGTGTTTGGAATTAAGAATTTGAGGCTTTATTGAATAAAACTGAGTTATTGAGTGACCAAATAGAATTTTAATAGAAAATTGCAAAGAGCAGGCATTTCAATTGTGGAGATATCATAATTCTAATAAATTTCTGAGAGTTCATGCCTGATAAATGGACTTTTAAGTCTGAACAAGAAAATCTACCATATTTGTACAGAATTAATTTATAGATTCTTAAAAGAAGTTCAGATTTATAATAATTTCAATAGAAAATCCTCATATGGCCTTAAATCCTTCACTTATCTACCAAGGAAGAAAATCAGGAATTCCTGATTTGGGAAATACCAGTTACCTTAATTCGCTTCTTCAAGTGCTAGCCAGTAATAACGAATTTTGTGAGGAAATCAAAGATTCGAGAGATGGATTATTTTCTATTTTATCATCTCTATTGCTGGGTATTAGAAACCCTGCTGATAATGATATTCAACAGCTTTTAAGGTCTTTTAAAAGCCAGCTTACAGCAGATTACCTATGAGTAAACTTTATATCGCTTGAAACTTCCAACCAAGACCCTAAAGAAGTGATGGCAATCCTTATAGATAAATTATCAGAATTAATCTCTCCAGAAAGGTTGTTCAGGATTTCAAAGAGATCAATAGTAACTTGTCAAGCTTGCAGAAGCAGACAAGAACTGCTTGATAATTGTTTTTATATTGCACCCAGTAACAATATCTCTTCTATACAAGGGTGTTTAAGAGGCTTATATCAACCTAGAAACTTCACTGGCAATAATAAATTACACTGTGAAAGTTGCAAAGGGCAACAAGATACTATTGTGGAATGTGATAAAATTATTTGACCATCCACAATAGCCTTTTTTTTCCCAAGAAATCGTAGGATCACGATTAATGAATACTTAAATGTTGATGGAGTTACTTATAGATGGTATGGTTTGATATGCGCATATAGGAACTTTTCTCATTATAAAGCATATACATGGGATACCCAAAGATGGACTGAATACGATGATTCCATTACAAGAATTGTGAGATCCACTGAAATTGATGTTGCAAATGGATATTTAGCCTTTTATGCAACAGAAAACGATAAATAAGATGATAATATTAATATATTACTATTTTAATTTATAAAAATTTATCCTGAAATAAATGCATATTATCCACTATTGATTTGCAAATTTATTTTCTAATGTGTTTTTTATAATTTTCATAAGCCAAATTTTGGGCATTAGATTTTTCCATTATATTTAGAATTAAGACAGTGTAGATATGGTTATGTTTATATTCTGGACCACTGCTATAATTTTAAACCTCTCCAACTATCTTAATTAAACTTAACTTTTGTATTTTACAGATTATAATTTAGCCTTAGACATTTTGAAATTAGTGCACAATCATAGTTTCTGAAAATACTCTAACATCACGATATATCCACTGCGCAATATCGTTTTATTGATTTTCCAATCTAAGAAGTGAGACAATCAGATTCTGTATGAAGTGTCGAAAATTAATAAAAGAAGTCTACGCTCTTCCTTTGGATCTTGGATGCTTTCTCTTAGAAATTTAGCTGCATGCACAATCATTTTTGGCCTCAGACCAATCCCTCTTTCTAAAGCTCGAATATAATTATCGCAAGGGAAAAATTATTATTTGAAATTGCAAGCAGTCATAATCTGATAATCGTTTTTTAAGTGTAAGTACCTACAAAAGTTATTAAAGAGTTATTTGAAGCAGATTGCCTAACTATGAGCCAGAAAACATCTTTTCAGTCATATTTAAGCTCAATATTGAGAAAGAAAAGCATGTTGAGCCTATATCTCATTTCCTTAATGGCATGTCTATTCCTGAGTAAAAAAAAGTGGTGATGAATTGAAGCACTTGCCAAATAATATTGAAGATCTTTGCTCAACTCTTCCCAGGATCAGACATAAATGGCTTTTTAAGCATTAGAAGTTTCACATAGCATCATGTGCATCAGACTCAAATAAACAGTTTATTATTCACAATTCATGCACAAACTTGCTCTCTAGCTCATCCATAGTTTGCAATCGCAGTCTTACCACACTATTTCAGATTGCTAAATAATGAATCCTCTTAATGGAATAAATGCTTTTATTCGTTCAATATTTTGCTTGATTGCCAGTTAAGTCTTTTTCTTATCATTTTATTGGCTATTTGCTGTATTGAGAGCAAAAACTTGCTTTCTCTCTTTTTCTTGCCTCAATAAACCATCTAATGCATAGCATTAATGATTACAGAGAGTATTTCACTATATAAAAAATTCCCGAAATAATAATAATAATAATAATAATATAAATAAGGTTTCAGAAGCTTTATTCTGGAGACTTATTATGAGATTTTAATATGATTTTTGGTAGTTCTAATAGATTTATTTTATATTGTTATACATACATGAAAAAAAGACATATTTATATCAAATTTATAGAATCTGAAATAAGCTTGCTTTTCAATTAATATTAATATGAAAACAGTAGAAGGTTTAATATACTGAGCTAATAAGGCAGCTATAAATATCATTTTATGCAATGAAGATAGACTAAAAACACCAGAAAATTTCTCATTATTATCAAATTTAAAGTCAAAAACAGATTCTTTATGCTCTTCCAAAGAATTTCTCGTAAAACTTGCTCTCGAAAATTTCATCAAGGAATATAAATTAGACTATTTTGATGTAGACAGAGGCGGTTGCATCAATATACAAACTCTTCCAAAAATTGATGAGGAAAACTTCTTTTTTGAGAAAATAGAATCTAAAGAAACCCCTGTAGTTCTTATCAAGAGATTAAGCAAAAAAAAACCATATGCTTATTTTGAAAGCAGTAATGGCATTGTTTATGTATTGACAGCGCTTTTAACTCAAAACGACCAAAAATGATTATATTGCAAATTTGGTCCTAAATGGGAAATCTGTAGTGAAAATCCAGGAACCGAAGGAAAACCATATTACTGTGAAGGAACTATATATTTTTATACAAAAATCAATAAAGAAGACCTTGATAAAGAAAATGTTAAAAAGAAGCTTTCTTCAAGGAGGCTCAAAAAAAGATTAAAGCCATTGCTGGTGTCAACAACAACTATTTCTATCAAGAAAAAAGATAAAAATGAGCCAAAAAGCAAAACGAAATTGCAAAAAGAAATATTAGAATTAGAAAAAAAATTACAAAATAAAGATGATATAATAAAAGACGAGTTAGAAAAGCGAGAGAAGCTGCAAAAGGAGAACAATCTACTATTGCATGAGCTTCAAGCATCTCAAAACCAAGTAAAAAATTTAGAAGCAATTAATTTAATTGTGCAGAAAGAAAATGAAATTCAGATTCAGGCCCTCAAAAAAGAAAATCAAAACCTAAAGCGAGAAAATCAAATTTTTCAATCACAAATTGCTGGATTAACTGAAGGAATTGGAAAATTGGGCCCAAAACCCCTGCCTCCTCCAGTTAAAAATTATCCATTGATCTATTGTCGAAAAAAATCAGGGCTTCCTAATATAGGGAATACTTGCTATCTTAATTCACTTCTTCAGGTGCTTGCCAGTAATAACGAATTTTGTGAGAAGATTCAGCCTTTGAAATATGGACTATTTTCAACTTTATCATCACTATTATTGGAAATGAGAAATTCTCAGACCAATAATGTCGAGCAACTTGTGAGATCATTTAAAAATCGACTTGACACAGAATTCCCATGGGTAATTTTTATATAGCTGGGAGATTTCAGCCAGCAAGACTCCAAAGAATTGATGGTAATGCTGCTGGGAAAGCTCTCTGATTTAACTTATATAGACCCTTTGTTTACAACAATCTATAAACAAATACTCACATGTCATGCTTGTAAAAATAAAGCAAGTATGAATGAATCAAATATTTTTATCACAGTTCCCAGTCATAAATTTGGCTCTATACAAGAATTTTTAGAAAATCTAAAGCAGCCAAAGTATTTTACTGGCGATAATCAATTAAATTGTGAAAAATGCAATATGCAGCAAGACATTACTATGGAATATGAAGAAATTACTTGATCATCTACAGTTACCTTTTATTTACCCTCAAATAATGGCTTTACCAAGATTAATGAAGAATTAGATCTAGAAGGAACTACCTATAGATGGTATGGATTAATATGATATCGTGGAAATTCCAGATCTGGACATTATAAAGCATATACATGGGATACCAAGAGTTGGACTGAATATAATGATTCTAGCACAAGAAATGTTGGCAGTGGCAGCTTTGATGTGGAAAATGGATATTTAGCCTTTTATGCAAGAGCAGAAGATTTCAATCAGAATTATTAAATCTTAATAAAAAATCATCAATAAACAATTCCTCATAAATATTAGTATGCTAGATTAATTCCTATTAGAATTGACAAAATACAGCATTGGAAAAATTATTGATTAATCCTAGGCAAAGATTTATAAGCATTTCTTGTCTCCTTTTCTATCTTTAATTTTTTTCAATATATCTAAATAATCATAAAACATTTTACTATTAGTTTTATAAAGATTTTTTGCCTGATTCAATTAAAACATTTAAGCTTTATTAAAGATTATAATATTGATATTTTAGGTTTTTTGGAATAAAATGCCATATATAAAACTCTAGGGTTAAGTGTTGTTCTTTCAGTATGTTCGTCGTTGTATTCATTCCATTCATTGCCATCTTTAGTAATTGCCGTATAATGAGAATTATGATAATAGCAAATAGCTCCGTACATTTCGTAAGAAATATCATCTGAAATTCTAATGGTTTCGCCTATAGAATTAGGAGAGTTAGGGAAATAAAGTATCAAATAAGTTGGTCAATCAATGCTCGTCGTTTCTATTTTCATATCAACCACTCTGTTGCAAGAATCACACAATAAAGACAGTGTTGATCCTGCATTACAGGCCAGGTTTCGAATGTAAAATTCTGACGAATCTTTATTATTAGGAGGAATTGTGAGAAATAGTAGAGTGTCATTGTTTTCTGATTGATGGTAATAATAGTTATTACAAGTAAATTTCTGATGAAAAATAATATTGAAAATATCACAGCTTTCTCCATCCTCTTCAATTTTGGTCAAAATCATGCTAAAAACTTCTTTGACATCTTGCTGAGTGTATTCCTTGATCTAAATATTTTTTACGCTTGAATAGGCTTCCATTAGGTTTTGATAGAAATTTCGAGTTAAATCTTCAATTTTTTTGGAGCCATTTTCAACATGCATGCTTGATAAAAGAGTTGACAAAGAATTGCAAAAAGGAGAACGCATAGATCCAATTTTACTTACAAAAAGAGGAGTGCTTGCTAAAATTTGCAAAAGAGAATTTAAATAGCAGGTGTTTCCTAAGTTAGGTAGGCCATGTTTTCTGTATGGAAGCAGTTTAATTATATCATTTTGTGAGTTTGAAAAAATTTGTGAATTTTTGACTTTATTTAGTTCTTCTTCAAGATTTTGGCATTGTTTTTGCAAAATTGTATTACTTTCAAAGATCTCAAAATACGCCTTAGTTGAATTTTTTATAAGATTTTCTGTTTCTAAAAGAGAAATTTTCAACTTTTCTTCAAGATTTTGGTATTTTTCTTGCCAAATTTTATTATTTTCAGGATCTTTTGATGAAAGAGAATTTTTGAGATTTAAATTTTCTGCTTCTAATATTTTCGAATAATTGGCAAGCTCATTAAACTTGATAATGGCCATATTGTTGTTTTCCCTTATAGATTCCGATTGCTCTTTTTCTTTGATAATTTCTATGAGAATTTTTTTTTCTCTTTCAAGCGAGCTGCATTTGTTTTCTAATTCATTTTGTTTCTCTTGATGAGCATTTATAAAAATTTTATAATTTTCTATAGCTGATTCCAATTCTTCAATTTTTTTTTGCAAGTTTGCTATCTTTGTTTGACTTTCGTTTAATTTTCTATCCAAATTTTTGATTGTTTCACTGTATGTCCTTATTTCTTCATTTTTTCTTTCTCCATCATTAGATCTTCTTGATAGTTCACAGCTCTTAAATAGATTTGGGCAAATTTTAGTATAATTTAATATATTTTCCATCATTTGATAAAAGTATGGTTGTTTCTTATAAGCCTCTTCTAGTCTGAGAAGCTTTAACAAAGAATTTGAAGTAAATTTACAATAGTAAAAATAATAAGAATCTGTCTCTTTATAATAATAGCCACTTAAGCATGTTCTATTCCAATTTCAATTTTTTCAATTATAAAGAATCCCTCCATTGCATGAGAGTGCAGCAACAAGAAAATAGATATAACCACCCTCCATAACTATAGCTGAAATATTTCTTTCTAAATAGCTTTTTATGATTAATATTTCTCTTTCAGCTGTAAGAATCCTGTCTTGATCTTTCAATCCCATTAAGCTTGGCTCTATGCAAGAGATACTTCATCCATTTATTGCCAAAACAGTTTTAAGATCATTGAACAAGTACCGTTGCCAAAGTTCTGTTTGTCAAGATACTTCCTGCAAATTATCTAAAGCACTGCCCACATATAGATAATCTGTATAATAGTATTTAAGGTTAATAAACTCTCTTAATGAGTATGTGAGATTCATCGCAATTTCGAAGTGCCATTGAGCTCTACTTGACATTTATATTTTCTGATTCTATAAAAATGATTTATAACTTTGAACAAAAAAATTAAAATTCTTCTGGCTGAGTCAAGAAATTAAATAACAAATAATCAAGTTTTAAATAGCACTTTTTCTCTATGAGGTTTAACTTTCTTGAATCTTGCTATCCAAAAGCTTATTTTGGCATATATAAATAAGCACGAAGTTAATTATTTCAAACCCTGAAAAACGCAATTACCAATCAAAGCAAGAGTTGTTTATGCCTTTATTTATTAAGGTGTTGTGAATGTAAAGCCAATAAACGAAAAAGAAAAGTTTTTGAAAGAAATCACGAGATTGATAAGATTTAGTACAAGATATCATATAATTTTAAATTAAATTTAAATTTACAACTTGAAAGCTTATAACTTTGGTTTCAGCATGCTCATCATTATATTCATTCTATTCATTTCTTCATTTATACACACTTATAATGGAAATTTTCTTCGTTTTTGATAATAATAAAAAGTTCCATACCAATCTCAGAAAATCTCATAAGAAATTCTAATGCTTTCTGGAAGATAAAGGAAATAAAGAAATGATTAATCCGGTCAATCAATGCATTCCATTAATATATTCTTTTTCAGGCTTTTATAAATTTAATAATACATATATTTTGCAGCTATTTTCTTATCTACAATCCATTGAATATTATTATATCAAAATTAGTTCTGGAAATGATTTAATTTTTCTTTAAATTAATAAAATTAGAGTTTTCTATTAGATTATTTGCTTTTTATATATTTTGTTGATTCAATTAGCCATTATATAAAATATCATATAGCAATTATTTGGGTGCGGAAACTTATTTTCTGTCACATACTGATCATTATACTCATTTCAAACCCCCTCTTCCTTTGTATAAGCAATATAGTGTCTTCCATTGTACCAAATTATTCCGAATATTTCATACTGATTTTGGGCAAAAGTTATATAATCGGGAATGCTTTCAAGTGAGTTTTTGAATTTTGCGTTATAAAAAGCTAAAATTTCTTGAGATTTAATGCTATTTGTAACTATTTCTGAGTCGGCTCTTTCACAACACATTTCACAAAATAAATTCTTTTCTCCTTTAAATATTTTTTTTTCATTTTCAAGCGAATTCAATCAATCTTTGATTTCCAACTCATTATCAGGAATCGATAAGAATACCTGAGATTCAGGCATTTCTACACTGTGGCCATGCTCACAAATTATTGATTGATTCTTGTCTATTACAAACATATCATTTTTGGTTAACTCCATAAACAAATTTATAATGATAACCCATAGTTCTTTGCAATCATTTTCTTGATTTTCTCCAAACTAAATAAAAATTACCATAGAATTTATATCAGCGAGAGAACTTCTAAGTGTTCTTAATTTCTCATCTGATGCTATAGAATAATGGTCTGTTATTGAGAAAAGGACATCATATAAGCATTTAAATAAGTCATCATCAATGTTTCTTATATTTTCTATAAAATCTGGTATGCTTGCGAAGATCTGTAAAACTGAATTTAGATAACAGCTATTTCCTATATTGACGAATCCCTTCTTTTTCTTTATATTAATATTTTCATTTAAAGTTATTTGCTCAGATCTATTTTGCGAGCTTTGGATTAATAGATTTTCATGTGGGATTGATGAGTCTATCATAGTTTCTCTGACTTTATTAATTTTTTCCTCCAATAGAGTGCACTTTTCAACAGTTTCACTTATCATATTATTGCACTTATTCACGAATGAATTGTAGTCATTTTGTGATTCCTTAAAATTTTGAAGAGAATCTTGAATCGTTTTATTTATCTGTTGAAAATAACATTTGTATTGGTCACTCTGACGCTCTCAATCTTGAATTTTATTTTGATAATCAGAAATATTGCCGAGAGCTGAAGAATAATTGCTTTTGTTATCGTGCTCACTTCCTAAGTCGATAGAGTGGTTTGTGTGAGGTACAAGCTCATTCAAAATGCTTTGACTACAAGAAAGAATCTTTTCGATAAATAATTTGCCTTCTTCTTCTCTTTCTTTTAAATATTTAAGCTTATTTTCATGGTCTACAATAATATCATCTAAATTTTTACCAACATAACTTCTCTTTCCTTCAATTATTTCTTTTAGCTTTTTTGTTTCGATATTTGTTTTTTTATTTTCCGCTTTTACATTAATCAGTTCAGATTGAAGGTACTCATGGCTATGCTTTAAAATTAAAAGTTCTTGCTCTATTTGCTTGAATTTTTCATTAATTTCATGTGAATTTGTAGTTTCACTTACTCTTTCTTTAAAATTCTGAGGGTTTTCCTCTTGTTTTTCTATCTCTATTATGTTTTCTTCATCATTTTCGAGAGCTTCTTCTCAGTTTTTAACAAAACAGGCAATAAAAGAAGAATTTTTAGGCATATCATTTATATCTATTTGCTTAGAAGATGGAAATTCCTTCCATACTTCCTCATGCTTACAAAACAGATTTCCCTCAGAAAAAAGTTGTATGATTAAGTTATAACCTTTTATATCTTTGATGCATTCTTTGTTTTTAGGATAAAAGCAAAAAAAAGCAGCTTTTTCGAATTTTTTGGGTATGTCGCACATTTCAAGTGGATACAAATAATCATCCTGCCATGCAAAAATGTCTTCTCAATTTTGAAATCGAATAATGCCTTTAACGTATTGATATGCATTGCTGGGCCTTAAAGATGTTATTTTTTCAAGATTTTGAAGAGTATCATCATTGACGCCTGAATTGAATGCATTTAGAATAATTTTGCTTAAAATTTCATTTTTTCATGGAAGTTCAATATGCTGACTAAGAGTTGCTAGTATATAGATCGCTTTTCTCAGCTCTTCTCTATTCATAAATTTATAGAAATGTCAAATAATTTCTTTTCTTAATTTATTTTTATTCATAAAAGAGATGAATAGAAAGCTATTGATTTTTTATACCTTCTACTGATGAAAATATGAGCCTTATGAAGCTATAACTGACAATTTGAGAAGACTTAAATCTTATTTAATAAGAATATATGATTTATCTGATTATTGATTTTTTCGAAATAAATCTAAACTATATGAAATTTTAGATTAATTAATTGACTAATAAACAAAGCTTTTAAGACAATTATTTATACGAACTATTTAATATACAAAACTATGAATATAATTTGCAATTTATTAAATTTACTTATATATATTTTATATCGATACACAATTCAATTTCTCTATTTTCTCTTCAATTAGGGATTAGCATCACAATTCCCATAAATTTAGGTATAGTCTAATTTGTAGAATTCTTAAAAATGAGTACTTCTTTTTTAAGAAAAGCATGCTGGATGATAGCGACTATAAACAGCAACATAAATACTTATATAGATCCAGATTTTAAAATGCTAGATAAGGAACTATATGAAATTACAGAAAATGCTTTCAACTATGGAATTATTGATGATCAATTCGCTAATATTTCAAGTTTTGCACAATGCGAAAGTGTTTTAGAAATATTCGAAAAAATTTGCCAAAGAAATAAAGATTGGATGAAGTTCATCGATCGTACAATAGAAATTACCAATTTGCAGGACTGTTTAAATAAACCATTAAAAGATATTGTGGTTTTCAATGTAAACACTGGTCTTAATTTGAATGCTTTAGAAAGAGAATATAGGCTGATTTTACGCATAAATCTGAGCCAAGTTCATTGCAAAATTGGTGAAGTTTGATATGATTGCAAAGCATATAAAGCAGTTAAATCAAAAGAACCGAATTTATTATTTCCTTCAACTTTGGTTTATTTGAGGAAAAACCTTAAATATGAGCCAGGTCCGCATTATAGAAGACAACCTCAATCTGATTTTTATAGCTCTAATGGAAACTCATCGAATCCTCCTGCATTAATATTAAGTGAGATCAGTCGAAATGAGCTTCTCAGCATAAACTCAACAATTGAAAACAAAGAAAATAATATAGCATCCACTGAAAAAGGCACTGGCTTTTATTCTTATAAAGATAGCGTCCATGAAAATGGGCAAAATACTACAAGTGCAAGTTTTATTGCAAATCATTTGGCTGAAATAGAAAAAAAATTAGGGGAAAAGCTTGAAAATGATATGATAAATAAATCCAAAGATATCATAGGACAATGATTGGCATTATCTGGAGAAAAGATACTAAACGATATTGAAAAAAAATATACAGATAAAATCTTTGCTAAACAAGCTGAGCTAACTAAACAATTTAAGTGCTTTAAACAAGAACTTTTAAATAAAATGAAAGAATGAGAAAAATATTTTGCAGATAATGAAAGAAAAGAAAGCAAAAGCCCAAACTCGAAAGAATTTATTAAAAATAGCTATGTTATGAATGGTATGAAATCTCCAACAAATATAAATGAAAGCTTTTCTAATGAAATGACCATAATTATACCAGCGAAATATTCCTCAAATGAAAGCGCTATAAATGATGAAGAAAAATGAAAAGAATATACTGATAGTGCAATTAAAAGCGCTCTAGATGAACTGAAAAATAATGATCAATCTTCATATGTTGTTGATTTAAAAAGAAAAATCCAAAGAATTGAAGATGAATACAATAATTCAAGTGAAAAAATAAAAATCCAGCTAAACGATATCGAAAAAATATTAAAATCAAAAAAAATTGACGAAAAATCAGATAAGCTTGCCAGTGAAATTGAGAAATTAAATAGCAGTAATAAAGAGTTGGAGGATTGGCGCTTTCAAATCGATAGTGATATTAGCAATATTAAAACTGAAATAGAAAAATACAAATCTGGATTAATTAATCAGCCTCTTATGAACCAACCTCGAGTTATATATAGCACAAATAATAGTCAAACAGAGACACTCCCACCAAAAATATCTACAGAGACTCAGAAAGGACAAGGAAAGCTTCTATACACCCAAAAACAAATTCAACGCTTTAGACCTTATAGCAAATCTGGCTTGCCAAACATAGGAAATACCTGCTATATGAATTCAGTGATACAAGTACTGGCAAGTTCAACTGAATTTTCTCAATATATAAGCAGCATTCATGATGATGAATTTTTGCAAAGCTTAAACTCAGTTATATCATTAACAAATGGCAAAGCTGAAGAAAATGAAATAAAGCCATGTATCACAAAATTTAAAAATATAATTTCACAAGAATTTTCAATGGTAAAAATTATTTAGTATAGAGGAAGAGATGAAAATGATGCAAAAGAGTTATTTGTTATTATTTCAGATAAAATTGAAGATAAAAGTCTTTTTAGCATAGTAAAGACTCATTCATTTACTTGCAAAACTAGTTTCAAACATAAATCATATAAGCCGGACTTCTCAAATTTTATAATTGTCCCAAAAATCAAACAGAATGATATAGAAAATTTTTTGAATAGTAATATGAGAGAAAATAAGGTTTTTTCAGGGAAAAATCGATTGAGATGTATGGAATGTCGAAGTCTGAAAGATACAGTAATGGAAACTGAAGAAATTCAATGGCCAACTATTTTATCAATTTATATGCCTGATTGTCAGTTGGAAGAAGCAATGATAAATACTATGCACGTGGAAAATAATAGCTACCAAATTTTTGGAGTGATATGCTATTATGGGAATCATTTCATAGCATTTACTAAGAATGATGAAAATGAGTGGGAGAAGTATAGTGACTCAAAAGCAAGCAAGTGTGATCCTGACTGGAGTCATCTTTATCTTGCATTTTATAAGAAAATAAATTAGACATCTTCTATTCTCTAAGCGAATAATAAATTACATTAAAATTATATATAATTGTTATAAAAGATCAATCAGATAAATAGTAAAAGGATTAAAATTTCTGTAGAAAGAAAGCTTGTTTGAGAAAGTAAATATTTTAATTAATGATAATAAATAAATGAGTTATTTATACAATATTTCACCATGAAAGTACATCGGAGGGATAGTCATAATAATAGTCGCTTACAAAGGAAGAAGCTACTTATTGAAGAGGTGAAAAGATCATAAGAATAAACAACAGAAAAATTCAAAGCTAAATAATTCTGACTGTTTTTATGAGATGGAGATTAGACCTTTTCAGCAAAAGTCGCCAAAGAAAAGTGGAATTCCGAATTTCGGAAATACTTGCTATTTAAATTCCGTTCTTCAAGTTTTAGCGAGTACTCCATTATTTGTAGATTTCATTTCAAAGTCAGAAGCCATTTTATTCAAAAATTTATCCTCAATTTTTTCCCTGATTTTGACTGAGTCTCCAGGAAATAATTTTAAGCCCAAAATAATCGATTTATTAAATACCCTTAAAGAAGAACATCCCGAGGTAAATGTAATTTAGTATGAACTTAATCGTCAGAATGACTGCAAAGAACTTTATAGCATTTTAATAGAGAAATTGATAGAAGAATTCAGCTATGGAAAAATAAAGTTTCAGGTAACAAAGAATCAAACTTTCAAATGTCAAAATCGTCATAGAACATTAAAAAGTGATAAATCACTTTTTGTTATCATCCCTGCAATGGATCAGTTAAATGCAAAAAGATGCTTGGAAAATGAAATAAACAAAAAAGATAAATTAAGATTGCGATGTGGAATTTGTAGAGAATTAAACAGCCACACAGTCAAAGTGATATCTTTTGAGTTGCCTGAAATTTTGGTATTTTATGCGACTTGTAGATCAGGCTTAAACAGAAGATGTGAGCTATCCATAAATTTTCAGGAAAATGACTATAGGTTATACGCAGTCATATGCCACTATGGAGATGGGCAATATGGTCATTATATTGCTTATACTTTTGATGATGGAAAATGGTATAGATATAATGATGCTTTTGTTTCTGAGGACCATCCTGAGTTTGATCATGCCTATATGCTTTTTTATTCCAAGCTAAATATTTGCTCATAATCATTGATAAAGATAATTTAGTTTGGTACTTAAATATTAATTGTTTTTATTGCATTCAGTCTTTATTTAAATAACCCTGTTACATTTTTAAAGATTTTCTTTTGGATTTTAAAATTAATCTCCTAAAAATCCTATTGTTATAATAATAAACTTAACTTTTAGTACCTCTTAATATTCTTAATTTATTTTTATGCGTATTTAATTATATGTCTCTTTGATCTCTATTCTATAATAAAATCACAAATCTCTAACCCAAAAAATTGCAATCTTCCATTTTCATTTTAATTCAAAAAAAGATTCTACAATTCCTTAATAAATGTCTTCTCAAGATGACTTCTATTTGCGCTCTGTCGCTGCTATCGGTATGGCCACTCAACAAAAGCTTTTTTCCTTACATGTCTTAATTTCTGGTCTTCGTGGAGTCGGTCTTGAAGTTGCCAAAAACTTGATCTTAGCTGGCATCACTACAGTCACTTTGCATGATGATTCTGCAATATCTCTCTCCGATTTAGGGACTAATTTCTATATCAATGAGTCCCATATAAACCAAAATCGAGCAGAAGCCGTGATTTCTAAGCTTCAAGAGCTTAGCCCATATGTCACAGTGAATATTCATAAAGGGGAAATTACCCAAGAAATAATTTCTCAACACTCATTGGTGATTCTCACTGAAAGTGATACTTCAACACTTAGAAGAGTAAACTCAATTTGCAGAGAATTAAGACCACAGGTAGGATTTATATCTGTAGAAGCATGAGGAGTAGCTGGGCATGTTTTTATAGATTTTGGGGATAATTTCGAAATTTCAGATAAAAGTGGAACAAAATTAAAGAGCTATATAATTGAAAATATAACAAGAAGTAATCCAGGAATTGTGACAATTACTTGAGAAAATGAGCAATGGCTTCAGGATGGAGATTATGTAAAATTCAGAGAAGTCGAAGGAATGACTTCTCTCAATGATGGCAGAGGACGAAAAGTTAGCCTTATTGACAAATACAGCTTTTCTATAGATGAAGATACTACAGATTATCCTGATTATATAAGATATGGGAGGGTTGAAGAAATCAGAAATCCGTTCCATTACAATTTTAAGCCATATGAAGTTTCTATGAAAAATCCTGAAGGATTATTAGAAACTGATAATTCGAAAGAAAATAGGCCTGCCTGTTTACATTTAGCTATGCTTGCTGTAAGAAAATTTCAAGAAGTTTATGGGTTTCTTCCTGAAACCCATAATGAAGACCACGCAAATTTTTGTGTGGCATACGCAAGAGAGATTAATGAAGCTGGAATTTCGTCAGGAGAATTTTGTTTACATAAAATCGATGAAACAATCATTAAAAACGTCTCAAAACACTCACGACTGCAAATTTCTCCAATCACTTCAATATTTGGTGGAATTGCTGCTCAAGAGGTCATAAAATTCACAGGAAAGTTTACTCCAATCCAGCAATGGCTTCATATAGATTGGTTTGAACTCATTCAACCATCTGCAAGTGTCATCGAATCAAGATATCACGATCTCCAAGCAATTATAGGAGAAGAAGCAATAATCAAGCTAAAATCAGCCAATTTATTTATGCCTGGATCCGGAGCTTTGGGATGCGAATTTTTAAAAATTTTTGCTTTGTCCGGAATTTGTTGTGGGTCTGGAGAACTCACAGTAGCTGATGACGGCAATATAAAAACTTCAAATTTGGCCATGCATTTTTTATTTAATTTTGCAAATTTAGGGCAATCCAAAAGTGAATGCTCTGCAAGAGCAGCAAAATTTATGAATCCAGAAATAAACGTCACTGCTTTAAAAAGCAAGGTTTGCAAGAAAACAGAGAATTTATTTAACGAAAAATTTTGGGAGAAATTAAATGCAGTTTTTGGAGCAGTTGATAATGATTTATCACGATTTTATATTGATGATAACTGTGTTTGGTATAAAAAGCCACTTTTTATAAGTGAAACAGAGGGAACAAAAGCAAAAGCACAAGTAATCATCCCATTTGTCACCCAAAGCTACTCAGATGTCCCACACAAAACCGAAGAAAGGATTTTAGATGACACTTTGCAGTGTTTTCCATATGAAATTTCTCATTGTATTGAGTGGGCTAAAAAGAAATTATTAGATATATTTACTTCTAGTCCTAGTGAGCTTAATAAGTTCTTAGAAAATCCAGAAGTTTATTTGGAAAAGATTGCAGGTAATGGTAATGCCATGATTCAGATTAGCAAGCTAAAGAAACTAAAAGAATTGATAGAAATTTCTAAAATAAAGAGCTTCACTGAATGCGTCATTGTGGCAAGGCATAAACTCAACAAGCTTTTTTATCAAGATATCAAAAAGTTATTATACATGTGGCCGCCTGATGCAAAATCTTATGATGGATTTTATTTTTGGTCAGGGAAAAAAAGAATACCTGAGCCTTGCATTTTTGATGCAGAAAAAGAAAGCCATATAGGGTTTATAGAAACTTATGCTAATTTATTGGCTTTTAATCTTAATATTCCGCAAAATAGAGACAGAAATTACATGAAAGAAATTCTGTCTGAAGTAAAAGTCAAGGAGTTTACCCCAAAAATTCACAAAATTTCAGATCTTGATGAAGAAAGGGCAGCAAAAATAAAAAAATCAGATGAATTGCTGAACTGAATCAAAGAATTTCCATTAGAAAATATCAAACCAATGACTCCAATTACCTTTGAAACAGATGATAACAGCAATTTTCATATTGATTTTATCCACTTTACTTCTATATTGAGGGCAAATAACTATAGAATTTCTCCAATAGAAAGATATCAGACAAAAATAATTGCTGGAAAAATAACTCCAGCCCTTGCAGCTAACACCACAATTATTGCTGGTATTATGGTAATTGAGTTTATAAAGCATACTCTTGGGCTTGGACTCGAAAAAATGAGAGATTGCTTTATGAATTTAGCTAATCCTTATATAAATTTTCAAAATCCTCAGCCAGTAACTGTGATTAAATCAGTTGAGTTTGATGAACTTTTGGGAGCTCCCATGAAAGCGTATAATGATGGTTTTACTAAATGGGATAATATTGTTATAGATGGGCCTTGCACGATAGCAGAATTAATTGACACTTTGAAAGAAAAATATAAGATTTATCCATTTCAGATTGCCTGTGATACGCATTGTTTATATAATCATTTTGTAAAATATGAGGATGAGATGCTCAACAAGGAAATATACGAACTATTCAGGGAATTAAGTGGGGCTAATAAGGAAGATTGCAAAACATCGGTTCGTCTTTTTATATTTTCGGTATCAACAGAAGATAGAGTTCACATTAGATTTCCAACTTTGAAGTACGTTTTTAGTCATTAGAATTAGTTAAAATAGTTATTTGAATAAATTGAAATTTATTGAGCAATATTAATAACTTAAATAATTGCAGGAGCCATCTTATTGTCATGAAAAGTTCTGCCAAGAAAATTAAATTTGTAGAAGAACTAATTAAGCTGCATGTATTGCAAATATTGTTTTATTTTTATCATTGCAGACTTAATTTGGTCTTATTATATTTGAGTTTTGCTCAAAATAATCATAAAATTTAACTTATATTTTGCTATTAATCACTGATAAAAAGAGTATCAAAATTAAGGAATCTTCACATAAACAGCATCAATTAATCTTATGTGATAGCCCATAATTTGTAGAGAAAAATGCATACTTAGCATGAAAAATTTAAACCTTTTCAAATCTATTTAATTTATATGCGACTAAGCAAGCCACCTTTCATCTTCTGAAGGACTTTAACATTGCAATTGTTAACGAACCCAAGCCGTTCTAGAGTAAAAGTTCCTTGCTTTTGTAAGCTCAAATACTTATTATCTTTGATCACACATAATTCGCCTTGATGTTCAAATATTTTTGAGAATTGCTCATGAAGTTCGGCATAAGTTCATGAGGTGTTTATTGGAAGTGAGCGTTGCTGCCCGTCTTTATCTTCCAATCTTATAGTCATTTCAGACATTTTATAATTATAGAGTATGTAAAGCTTGTATATGAAATTGTAGATTTATGTGAAAAATGGATTTTAATATCAACATGATATTTGAAAAACAAGTAAAGATTTCTTGATTGATTCAGGAGGATCAAAAAATATCAATTGATTTTAACTGTTTAACTCATTAAATATAATCATAAAATTAGAGGATCATATTAAATTACTTCATGTGTTCCTCCGACTTGTTTATGCATAACTTTTATTGTAGAGTTATTTGTGATCCCCAATTCTCTTAATGATTTGTTATTGTGCGTATTAAAATTCAATACTCTACCTTGAAAAGTGACAGACTGCGATCCTTGAGGTAATGCATAAATATCAGTGAATTTGCTAGCTAAAGCTGAGTATTTTCAATTAGTTCAGACTTCTTGAACTAGTGTAACCCCATTGATGTCTTCCAATATAATTGTTATCTTTTCATTAGTCATTTCTATAAAAATGTTAATTAATACCTTTGTAAGGAAAATATGCCATAAATATAAGCTAATTTTAACTCTGCCAAAGATAGAGACTTAATTGAAATAGGTAAAATGATAAAAAATAATTAGATCTTGATAATAGTTGGATGAGGAATTTTTAAAACAAAAATCGAACTTATTTGGGTTTCCAGTGTGAATTGAAAACTATGAGATTTAAGAAATTATTTATAAAAGTTAAGAATTTAAATTATTAAAAACAGCAGAATTCAGCAAAAAACAAATATTTATTATATAAAAATCTATTATTACCTATTTAGCTTTTTATTAAAATAAAATTCTTATCTTATTTGAAATCTCCTGCCCTCGCATAAAAGACTAGATATCCATTTGCCACATCAATTCTAGTATTTCCTGTCCTGGAATCATTATATTCAGTCCAATTCTTGGTATCCCATGTATATGCCAAATAATGTCCAGATTCTGAAGTCCCATAATGGCATATTAATCCATACCACTTATAAATAGTTCCTTCTATATTTAATTCTTCATTTATCTTGATACTCCCATCATTCGAAGATAGATAAAAGGTAACTGTAGATGGTCATATAATTTTTTCAATCTCTTTTGTGGAGTGTTGAGCTTTCCTACAGTTTTCACAATATAATTTGCTACCCCCAACAAAATGTTTTGGTTGTCTTATGCTCGGTAAAAAGTCTACTATAGAGCGGAATTGTCCCCTTGGAATATTAATGAATGTATTTAGATCAGTACCTCTTCCCCTATGATTGCAAACATGGCAGTTAAAAATTTGCTTATATTCTGTTGTAAACATTGGGTCTGTGCGAATTATATCTGATAGGCTACCCAGCAGCATCATCATTACTTCTTTGGAATCCTGCTGAGTATAATTTTCAAGCTACATAAATATTACCATTGGAAACTCTGCATCAAGTTTGCATTTAAATGAGCTCACAAGTTCCTCGATATTCTTCGATCCAGGATTTCTAATGCTCTGCAATAACAACGATAAATTAGAAAATAATTCACATGACAAGTACTGAATTTTTTTACAAAATTCATTATTACTTGCAAGCACTTGTAGAAGCGAATTAAGATAACAAGTGTTTCCTATATTGGGAATTCCTGATTTTGGCCTGTCAAAAATTATTGGGAAATTTGCTATCCTACGGGTTGGGCTTGGAGGAGCTCTTAATGTTTCAGATCCCTCCATTGATGCTTTGAGTTGAGATTTGAGGGCTTGAGCATTTTGTTTTAGTGCTTCATTTTGAGCTTTTATTGTCTGGCATTCTTTCAAAAGCATTTGGTATTTAACGTTTTCATCATGTAGAATTTCATTAACACTTCTTAAATCTGTAATTTCGTTTGATAATTCTTTAATTTCTTTTTTTGGTTTATTGCTTTCATCTTTAAATTTCTCTAGATTTTGCTTATAATATTTGTTTGCATCTTCACTATTTTGGATTTTTTGCTTTAAATCATTTTCGATTTCGATGTATTTTTGCAATTGAGCTCTAATTTCAATGCTTTTTTCTTTTTCTGCCTTTAATTCATCATTGGATTTTTTCACTTCATTTTGCAATTTTTCTATTTCATTTAACAAATCCTTAATTTGGCATTTTTTATTCTTTACCATATCTTCTTTATTTAAGATATTTTGGCTTAAAAATTGTTGAAATTCAATGTTTTTTTGTAATTCTTTTATAAGGTCATCATTCTTTTGTTTTTCTGCTAATAGCTTAGCATTTAAATCTTTTTCGTCTTCTTTTAATTTATTGTTTTCTTTTTTCAAATTTTCCAAAAAATCATTATTTTCGATTTTTTGCTTTAGATCTTGCTGATATTTAAAATCTTTTGTTTTCATTAATTCATTGATTAATTTTTCATTATCGTTTTGATTTTTTTGTGAGAAAGATATTGTTTCTTCCTCTTTTGTTTTATTGAATCCTTCTCACTCAGAGGGAAGAATTTTATTGATCTTTTCTTTATCAAGATCTTCTTTATTGATTTTTGTATAAACATACATAGTCCCATCCATGAATTTAATAGGTGATTTATCATCTGAATTTTCACCAAGATTTTTCCACTGGCCGTTAAAATTGCAATACAATCTTTTCAGGCCATTTTCAGTATAAAGAGCTGTTAATAAATAGATTTTTCCGTTATTCCCCTCAAAATAAGCATATGGGCTGTCCTCGCTGAGTCTTTTGAGTAAAATTAAAGGTGCTTCTTGAGCTTTTATTTGCTCAAAAAAGTAAGATTCTTCATTTTTTTTATTAAGAGAAACAAAATAGATTATATCCAAAAAATATTATAAAATTGTTATGTATTCCCTTTTTGTAATAGCAGGAACGCTTTTACAAAAAAAGTAAGTGAGAATGCAACTTAAAATTAAAAACAATTAAGACATTTTACATTGATGTAATCATATTGAACTGTATCGAAATATTTTGAATCATATTTTTCAGAAATATCTTTAAGTATATTTATGACATGAGTTTTTTCTGAAAATGATAAAAAAAATTGATTGGATTCAAAATTAGTCAATAGCTCGCCTAGAGGCGAATTGGAGTTGATACGCAACCGATCTTTATTACAGAAAATAATAAAAATCGCTGCTTTTTGAGCTCATGAAAGAGATTTTCTACTCACAAGCATAAAATTTTTATTAAAAATTGATTTCATCTCAAGATTCTATAATTTAAATATATAAAAATATGGCAGTTTTAGCTTCAACTGATTGATAATTTGTTTGGTTGATAATTATTGATCTTTAGCTCTTCTTATAGAATCCTGATTTGTAAATTTCACCAGCACTTTATTTATTTAAAAAGTTTGAATTATTTAGCTATGCTCTGAAATCACCATTTTACTCTAATCTTCCAAACAATTAATAAAAACAACTCTTGGTGCTTTTTTTATTAATTTTCTGCAAAAGATATAGCTAAAAAGTAGAATCCCCATTTTTGTTTTGTGTAAAATAATAAGATAAAATCAAAACATTTCTAAGAAGCTAATTACTGGTAATTATTAAGATCAAAAATCAGTATTTAATAAATAACAGTATTTTTTGAATCAATTATAGCTTTTGAAGCATAATATTGGGCTGAATGAGGAAGCATAGTTCATTCTCAGATATATTAAAACAAATATTTATAATTTTTTAAATCAGGATTATTTAATTTTTACATATTTGATAGTGATTTATACACAATTTTATTTGACATTTTATTAATTAATAAAAAATTAAATTTTCTTTAGTAAATAAACAAGGAATATTTTGATGAAGAAAATTTGAAAACATTTCTGTTTTAAGCATTTTAAATCTTTTGCATATTGATTTATGTCATAAAAATGAGAAAATTTATAGAATAGAAATGGCATAATAAAATGAATCGAATATTGCAAGAATTCAATAGGATCAAAGAAAATCCTATATTCGGAATCGAAATTAATCTAGGACAAGATGTTTTCCATTGGAATGGATTACTAATTGGACCTCCAGAAACTCCTTTTGAAGGTGGAAAATTTCGTTTTGAGTTAATTTTCAATTCTAATTTTCCTGCTTCCCCTCCAGAGTTTTTCTTCCGTACAAGGATTTATCATCCAAATGTAAATTCAGAGGGCAAAGCATGCACACAAATACTTTGCGAGACTTGAAAGCCAGAAATATCAATCAGATCTGTCATTAGTGCTATATTTATTTTGCTAGCTGAACCATGTCCTGAGGCTGGATACGTGAATGATGCATGCCATACTATGAGAGCCAATATATCCAGATATGAAATGGAGGCAAGAAGACATACAGCTGAATTTGCTAAATAAAATCACGTAATCATAATAGTTACGTTTATAAAAAACATTTTAATAAAATTTAAAAATTTCTTTATTAAACTCTTATTAAAAAATGATTCTAAATGTAAAATTTTAGGCAAATTGAGCATGATGTTACTTATAAATTTTATTATTTGCTTTATTTAGTAATAATTCATTTCTCCTTAATATATTGCAACAAATACAAATATAATGTCCAGACTTTCATTATTAGGCAAGCAGTGTTAATAATTTAATAACTATTCCTACAATAAACAGATAATTTTTCAACAAAATCATATTTAAAACAAATAATCTTTAAAAATTTATAGAATTATAATGGATAGACTTACAAACGAATTTAACAGCCTGCTCGAACACCCTGAACCTTATATCACTGTAAGCTTATTAGATCAGTCATTATATCACTGAAGGGGTACTTTAAATGGCCCTGATGATAGCCCATATGAAGGTGGCATGTTTAATTTCGAAATCAAATTTCCATCAAATTACCCAGCAAGAGCTCCTGAATTTCTTTTTAAAACGCAAGTTTTTCACCCTAATGTTCGATCTGATGGCCATGTTTGCTGTGAAGTATTTTCAGAAGAGTGGAGTCCAGGAATCACTGTTAGAAATTTAATCGCTTATGTGGTAGGACTATTGAATGATCCTACACCTTCAAGAGGGTATGGAGGAGAAGCAACCAAATTATGCAAAGATAACATAGAAGCATTTAATCAAAAAGCAAGAGAATGGACAAATCAATACGCTATGGGGTAAAAGAGAATTAATTAATAACTCTTTGGTGGTAATAATAGTCTTTTATTATTTTTAGCTTATATAAATGATAGCAAGATCGTTTCAAAAACACTGAAATTGAAAATTTATGACTTCAAGCAACTATAATAAATAAAAACATTTAATATTAATATATTTTGATAAAGTTCTTATTCCAATTCAGGACAATCCAAAATAGCTTATTTCTATCTTATCATTAATATCTTTATCACAAAAACTTAATTCAATTTCTCTTCCCTCTTCTATTTCCCTCTTTATTTAATCTTTTAATTCATAATTAAAGGATTCTACAATTTCTTAATAAATGTCATACCAAGATCATCTATATTCACGCTCTATCGCTGCTATCGGCATGGCCACTCAAAAAAAGCTCTTTTCCTTACGAGTCTTAATTTCTGGCCTTCGTGGAGTCGGTCTTGAAGTTGCCAAAAACTTGATCCTTGCCGGTCTCAATACAGTCACTTTGCATGATGATTCTGCAATATCTCTCTCCGATTTAGGGACTAATTTCTATATCAATGAGTCCCATATCAACCAAAATCGAGCAGAAGCCGTTATTTCTAAGTTACAAGAACTCAACCCAAATGTTACAGTGAATATTCATAAAGGGGAAATTTCTCAAGAAATAATTTCTCAGCACTCATTGGTGATTTTCTCTGAAAGTGACAGTGCCACACTTATTAGGATTAATTCTATTTGCAGAGAGATGTCACCTCAGGTAGGTTTTATAAGTGTTGAGACATGGGGAACTGCTGGACATATTTTCGTTGATTTTGGGGATAATTTTGAAATTTCTGATAAAAATGGTACAGAATTGAAGAAATATTTGATAGAAAATATAAGCAGAAGTAATCCAGGGGTTGTTCGGCTGAATGAGAAGCAGAGGAATTGGTTTCAAAATGGAGATTATGTAAAGATCAAAGAAGTCGAAGGAATGACTCCTCTCAATGATGGCAGAGAACGAAGAGTTACTTATATTGACCAGAAGAGCTTTTCTATAGATGAAGATACCACAGATTACCCAGAATATATAAAATATGGGACAGTTGAGGAAGTAAGAAAGCCATTCCATTATGATTTTCAGCCTTATGAAGTATCTATTAAAAATCCTGAAAGACTCAGTTCTTTCAAAGAAGTTGATGGTTTCAAAGAAAATAGACCGGCTCATTTGCATTTAGCTATGCTTGCGGTGAGAAAATTCCAAGAAGTCTATGGATTTCTTCCTGAAGTGCATAGTGAGGATCATGCAAATCTTTGTGTGGAATATGCAAGAGAAATTAATGAAACTGGCGCTTCTTTGGGAGAGTTTTCTTTAGAAACAATTGATGAAACTGTCATAAAAAACGTCTCAAAATACGCAAAACTGCAAATTCCTCCAATTACTTCGATATTTGGTGGGATTGCTGCTCAAGAAGTCATAAAATTCACAGGAAAATTTACTCCAATCCAGCAGTGGCTACACATGGATTGGTTTGAGCTAATCCAACCAACTGCAAGCATTACTGAATCAAGATATCACGATCTCCAAGCAATTATAGGAGCTGAAGGAATAAATAAGCTCCAATCAGCCAATTTATTTATGGTTGGGTCTGGCGCCCTAGGATGCGAATTTTTAAAGCTTTTTGCATCATCTGGAATCTGCTGTGGTTCTGGAGAACTCACAGTCACTGACGATGACAGCGTAGAAGTCTCCAATTTATCCAGACAATTTTTATTCAATCTTTCAAATGTGGGGCAATCAAAAAGCGAATGCGCTACAAGAATAGCAAAAATAATGAACCCAGAGCTTAACGTCACTGCTTTGAAAAACAGAGTTTGCGCAGAAACAGATAACTTTTTCAATGATAAATTTTGGGAAAAATTAACAGCTGTTTTTGGAGCTGTTGATAACGCAAATGCACGAATTTATGTTGACAATAAATGTGTTTCGTATAAAAAGCCGCTTTTTGAAAGCGGAACAGAAGGGACAAAAGCAAACTCCCAATCAATTCTCCCATTTCTTACACAAAGCTATTCAGATACTCCTCAGCCTACTGAAAACAAACCTATGTCGTGCACTTTGAAGCTCTATCCATATGAAATTTCTCATTGTATTGAATGGTCTAGAGAAAAATTGTCAGATTTTTTTACTTCTGGTCCTAGTGAATTAAATAAATACTTGGAAAACCCTGAGGGATATTTGGAAAAATTAAGTAATATGAATATTCTAATGCAAATTAGTCAATTAAAGCAACTGAAAGCAGTTTTGGATTTTAGTGGCAGGGTAAAAAGCTTTGATGATTGCATTGCTATAGCAAGAGGTAAAATGAATAAGTTTTTCTGCGAAAAGATTAGAAATTTATTACAAGCATTTCCACCTGAATCAAAAGATAAGAATGGTATAGATCATTGGACAGGAACCAGAAGGCTGCCTACTCCGCTAGTTTTTGATTTAGAAAATGAAAATCATTTAGGTTTTATTGAAGCATTTGCGAATTTGCTAGCTTTTAACCTTAATATCTCACAAAATAGAGACAGAAATTATATAAAAGAAATCGCATCAAAGGTTGAAATTAAAGAGTATATCCCTAGAAAATTTGAAATAAATACAGATAATACTGTAGATGAATCCAAAATAAGATTAAGAGACCAACTGCTAAGCTGGATCAAAGGGTTTTCATTAGAAAATATCAAGCCAATGACTCCAATTTCCTTTGAAAAAGACGATGATAGCAATTTTCACATTGATTTTATCCACTTTGCTTCATATTTAAAAGCAACAAACTACCGAATTTCTACTATAGAAAGACATCAAACCAAAATTATTGCAGGAAAAATCATCCCCGCCCTTGCAACAACTACTGCAGTTATTGCTGGAATTGTGATCGCTGAGTTTATTAAGCATACTCTTAGTCTTGAATTTGAAAAAATGAGAGATTGCTTTATGAATTTAGCCCTTCCTTCTTTTTCTTTTCTTGAGCCTCAGCCTCCACTAGTTATTCATTCAGTTGAGTATGATCCCATTTCGGCAGGGCCCGTGAAAGCTTACAATGATGGCTTCACTAAATGAGATGAAATTTGTATTGATGGGCCCTGTACAATGGAAGAACTTATAAATACCTTAAACGAAAAATACAAAATTTCTCCTATTCAGGTAACTTGTGGTGATAGGTGTCTGTTTAATAAATATTCAACAGATAATAAAAATGAAATACTTAAAAAAGAAGTTTACGAGATATACAGAGAAATTACAGGAGGCAAGATTGATGGAAAATCATTTGCTATTCTTACCTTATATGCAGTATCAACAGAAGATAGAATTCATATGACTACTCCACCTATAAAATATGTTTTCAGCCATTAAATTTAATTAAAATTAGGATATTCATACTAATTTTATAATGCTATTATTTTAATGACTAAAATACCAGAAGTTAATAAATATATATTTATTGAATAATTCCCTTTGCTGAAGCCAATAAATTTTATTCAATTTATTTATTAATCTAATTCTATTATTTTACAAATATTTGTAGATTTGTAAAATGAAAATTCCAGAAGATCAAAAATACTGAGATTTATGCGCTGCTATTTGCCTGATTAACACTGCTGTAGACTATCTTCATATTGAAGCAAACCAAATCAGGCATTTAATTAGAATTGAGGAAGTTCTAAATGATGCCCAAAATTTTGAATTGAGAGAAGACTCTATAAAAAAACTATGACAAGAAATAGATGATACAAGCAAAAATTCAATTTGGCGTTGACTCAGCAGATTTTTATTTGAATGCGATCTATGAAATATATTTTTTTATTCGACAAATAGTTCCAATTATATATATTCAATTAATTATTCAGAACTCAAGTCTTGGCGATATACTGAAAATAAGTCTGCTTATTTAGCTGAGACCAAAAACATTATTAATCCAGAGATTTTATTAGAAAAGAATCATCAAAAATTCTTACTGGTCTCAGCATTTTCTGAGTCAGAAAAAATTATGTATTATTTCAAGAATAATGCTTGGTTTATGCTGGGGGACAAAAAGGAAAAAAAATTAATTTGTCGTCCAAAAATGTACTTATTTTACGTAAAAATTCAAGATAATCCAAGAGAGCTCGACAATAGTCAAATAGTCAAGGATCAAGCAAGAGAAATAGAAAGATTGACTATTGAAAATAAAGCCCTCAAAGAATCAATTGATGAAGCTTCAACAAAATATATTACTGAAATCGATAGGCTTAATAATGAGATTTTGAGCTTAAAACAGCATTTAATTTATAAAGAAAATGCTGTTGAAACTGCAGAAACGGTGAATAAAGCATTAAAAGATGAGACCAGCAATCTAAAGAAGAAATATGAGTCTCTTCAAAAGAAATACGAAGAGATATCCTTAAAATATGCCAAATTTCACAAAATAATAAAGCAAGCCTGTGATGAAAATGAACAAGATATGGCTGAATATAATTTTTCATCACAAATTGATTTAAGCAGAGTAGATCTAAGCCATCAATATTCTGGCATCTCAAAAAATGCAAATTATGACCTAAAAAATTTAGGAAACTCTATTTTTTCTGAAATGAAACTCGGAATAACTAACTTAGGGAACTTATGCTATTTGAATTCCGTTTTACAAATCTTTGCGAGTACCAACATATTTTGCGAAATAATTACAAAAAGATCAGATAGTTTGTCAATTGCTTTATCGAAAGTCCTTACAATGATTAGAGAAAAAAACAATAAATTGCTATCGACAGAATTGAAATCATTAAAATTGGAAATTGATGAAGCATTTCCTGCATTTTTGAATTGGAATCAGCAAGATGCTAAAGAGTTATTAACTGCTTTATTAGATTATACCTTAGATGCTGCAGCAAAACAATTATTTTTTTTTAGCTTCCATGAGACATTTCCTTGCAATAGATGTGGACAAAAAGCAAACATGATAAGAAAGGAAAGTTTATTGGTTATTCCGAGCTCTCAAAATAATATCGCATCGTTTTTCAGAAAATTAAAAGAACCAAAAATTGTGCAAGGCCAAGGATTGAAATGTGATTTTTGCAATGAAAATTCGATTTTTATGACAGAAATCACAGAGGTTGAGTATCCACCTTATATTGTATTGTATTTACCAAGGCCTGAGAGGGGGAGGCAAAGGCCAGCAAACTATTTGGAAGACACTTTGGAATTGAATGGGCAAAGATATTTTTTATATGGTGTTATATGCTATTTTTTACGTGGAAGCGGAGGACATTATACAGCTTTTACAAGAAATGAGGACAATTGGGTAGAATATGATGATTCTATTGTGAGAACTAGGTCTTTTGATCATAATTCGGCTTATTTAGCGTTTTATTCAATATATTCCTAAGATATTTTTATTTGTTAATGGTTAATTATAATTTTTATGCAGTTATATATGTATGGTAGTACTTTATATCTTAAGAAATGTTTTTAATTATGGTTTCTCTTACATGATCTAACTCGAGATATAGCTGTTTATATTTCTTATAAGTATTCATTTTACTTTAGTGCATAATTTAAAAGGATCTGAATGGTTAATTACTTTAGAATAATTCGAATTTATTTATCTATTCTCTTATAAAATGCTAAATATTTATTCTCCTCTGAAAATCTGCATTTATTCACCCTGTCATCATTATACATATTCCAAAACTCACCATCTTTGGTCATAGCTGTATAATGGCCAGATCTTCCTGAGCCAATATATTGAATTAATCCATATAATAAAAATCTATATTCATCAATATCAAAGATTTCGTCTAACCTTATTTGTCTGCTTTCCTCAGGGAAATATAAAACAAGAATTTCAGGCCATTTATGCTCCACCATTTTAATTTTGATTTTTCTTTTTCCCTTGCATCTTCCGCAAATTAACATATTTTTATTAGCATAGATTTTTTCCATTGTTACCTTTTGCATCATAATAGTTTTCAAATCTCCTTGACTATTTGTAGGAATTATTAGAAAACTCTGGTGCTCATCACACATCTGGGCTCATTTATTGCAAGAGAAGCAATATTGACTTTGCTTGATTAAAATGGTGAAAATATTTTCATTTGGGAGTGCCTCCTGTAAGGAAGAAGCAATAATTTGAAAAATTTCTTTTGAATCTTGCTGGTCCAATAAGGCTATCTATGTGAAAATTACATGTGGAAATTGTTTGCCTATTTCTAAAATAAATTCTTCAAGAGAAGTCGCTAAAACATCTTTTTTGATTGATTTTTTTTGAATTTTTTCTAATAATACTGAAAGTTTTTTGAGCAAAAGGCAATTTGAGACTTTATGAATTGCTTCAACAAAGCAATGGGTGCTGGCTAAAATTTGAAGTAAAGCATTCATATAGCAGCTGTTTCCTATATTAGGTAACCCTTGCTTTCTATATAGAAAATTTTGCCCTGGACTTGCTTCAACAGTTTTAATTTCTTCAATGGCTTTGCTTTTATTTTTAATCTTACCATTGATATTTCCTTCAATTATTTCTACTGAATTTTTTATAGTTGGAGCTATCATGATGCTTTCCTTTAAATTTTCAACCACAAAACAACTTTTCTTTAATTCATTGGTGTTATTTTGTTGCGCAAAACTGATTTCTCTAGAATTTTTCTTTTTCATTTTAACAGTTTTCTTACCATTTCATGTTTGAAAATTATCAATTTCTTTTGCACCATGATCTGATCTGCTTTCTTGAAGACTTAATTTTATCTCAAAGTCTATTTTTTGAAATTCTATTTCTTTTTCCAATTTTTCAATTAATTTATCTTTGCTAATTATTGTATCCTTCAAGTGTTGAATTTCATTTTGAGAGTTCTCTAAATTTATTTGTAATTCTGTTTTTGCTGCTCTTCTCGCTTCATCTTTTGAAATAAGCTCAAGATCCTCGATTTTTTTCTCTTGTTGCCGAATTTTGTTCTTTAATTTGTCAATTTGATTTTGGAGCTCAAAACGTGTTGCAAAATCATCTGATTTTTGATATTGGGAAAAATCTTCTTGGGTATATTGACATGAGAAATCTTGAAACTCAGGGGCTTGTTTAGATGATTTTTTCATGTTTGAATCGTTGGTTTCAGATGCAAAGTCAATATGAGTAATGGGCTTGAATATAGTATTTAGCGTGATTGAGCTATTTATTATTGAAAAATTATTAGTATCCGCATTTTCTTTCTTCTTTTGTTCTTCCAAACTGTAATGCAAAATTATCTTATTTGGAGAATTCTGGTTCTTACTTTCTTCAGCAAGCTTATTGATCTTTTTTATATCTTTTATTTCAGGATTTATTTGTCTATTTTTCGTGCAAAATAAGTAATCTGCGCTTTGCAATCCACTCAGACTTATACTTTCCGGTTTTCATTTATTTCCTTTTACATAGCAAATAATAGTATTGGCTCCATTTCAATTACTACTTGTGCATCTGCAACTTAAATTTTTCCATTGATCACCTATAAAGCAAAAACAAGTCTTGGATTTTGCTGAAAATATCGCGGCCAGTCTCCAATTTGTATTTTTTATAGTAAGATTTGTTTTAATATTACCTGATCCTTCCAAATTTGCAAAAAATGCCACATTTTTTTTAGCGATACAGTTTTCATCCATGAATTTTTTATTTGAAATCGATAAATATTTTATTGAATTTTTTTGATTGGAAATTTCATTGTTTTTGAGTAGTGAATAAAATTGATTTAGCCAAGCTTGAAGATTGTTTTGATGGTCTGAAGTATTGAATTCGCTTAAATTTAGTGAGGGAAGTTGATGCTGTGATGCTTCTTCTAACCATTGCTTTAATTTGTATCCTGTAGTAGTATTTGGATTGAGAGGATGAATTTGGTTAATTGATTGAAAAATATAAATTGCTGAAACTATTGATCAATTATCACAAAAAGAGACTGAAGGCTCCATTTTGAATTCTATAAATTTCTTTTATTGACTTTAAAGTATAGAGGCCATTTTAATAGAACTAAAATTAATAGTAAAATATTTTTTCTTACTCAATATCTATTTTCTTATAAAATGCAAGATAAAGTCTATTCCAGTCAGGCTCTTTTATACTCACCACAGAATCATCATGCTTCTCCCATTCATTTTCGCAATTTTTCGTAAACGCTATACAACGATTTTCATAGTTGCATATAACTCCAAAAATATTATAAATTTTATCTTCAATTCTCAATGAGCTTGGAATTTCTTGTGATGACTCACGATTTGACATAAAAACAGTTAAAACATTCGGCCACTTAACACTCATGTTCATCAGAAAAGTGTCTTTCAATTCTCCACATACTGCACAATTCAATCGATTTTCTCTATCGAATTTCTTATGCTCATCTTTTATGCCATTTAAAAATCTTTCTATATCATTTTGTTTATCCTTTGGAATCGTTATGAAATTTGAGCGCTCTTCATAAAATTCTTCATGGTAATCTTGGCAAGTAAATGACTGTTTTTTTACTATAGTAAAAAGATTAGGATTTCTGGCTTTTTCTGTGATAATAATAAATAATTCTTTTACATCAATTTGAGAAATTGGCTAAATACAAATTACCAATAGATATTCTTCTGAAATGATATTTTCTAATTCTTTTATAGATGTTTTCATTTGTTGATCTGACTGATTTGATTGCATTAGTGTTATAATCAGATTCAAATTTCAGAATAGTTTATCAGATGAGCAGTTCTTCATGAATTCGGTAAATTCAGGAATGTTTGCTAATATTTGAATAAGAGAGGTTATATAGCAAGAGTTTTCCTTATTATGTATCCTTTTATCACGATTTGTTAAATTTTGAGGATTTTCCTGACTGCGGATTTTATTATCAGTATTTAATGGATTTCTTGGTGATTGGATAGGGATTATTTTAGATTGAGGAGCAATTCATGAATTTGCAATTCGAGAATTTTCTGACTCAGTTTGAATTTTAGGAGTTAATTCTGTCATTTTATTCTCTAATAGCTGAGTATTTTTAGCATTATCTGCTATTGGCATTTTTACTTCCTCTGCTTTTGATTTCTCCAAATCTGTTTTCATGTTTGAAATTTTGGGATTTTCAATTGATTTTATATCTTGGTATAAATTTTTATTATTTTGATCCACAGCTGATTTTAGGATATCTAATATATTCTCAACTACTCTTTTTCTCGTTTCTTCAATAATTACTTCTGAATCTATATTATTATTACTCACAAGAAGAATTAGAAGCATCAAGTTGTTTCAACTTGAGATCATATTCTTTTTTTGTGGGTAAATTTTCAGGCTTATATTTGCCTATTTCTTCAATCGCTGCTTTTAGCTGTCTATCTGCCAAGCCCAGATTGCTATTTAGTTCAGCAATTTTCTCTTGGTTTGTATTGCTACTTTTCAATAAGTCTTTAAGTTCGCTATTGGCTTGCAATTGACATAGATCTGATTTCATATTGCAGTCGTTTAATTTTATAATTTCACAATAAATCTTTTCGATTTCACATTTATTTTCTTTGAATAGGTTGTTGATATCATTCATCTGACCCTTAATTTCTCCAATGGAAATACTGAGTTCATTTTTAATAGATTCTGCTTTTATTTTGGATGCTTTTATAAGGAGATAGCAATCATCTATACGCTTTTTCTCAGATTGCACATCAGTTTTCACTTCATTTATTTGTTTTTCAATAGAATCTTCCTTAGCTTTCATTACTTTATCAATATAAGCTTTTAAGCTAATTTCTATATCAATTAAACCAACCTTCTGTATAGTAGCTTTATCTTGCTCCAAATTAGGCTTAATTGAGTTGAATTTATTTTTCAAATCTTCTATCTCTGCTTTTAATGTTTGTAAAGTAATGGCTGGATTTGGAATTTTTGGTTCTATCATTGATTTTATTTCAAGATACATTTGATTTATATTTTTATTGTTTTTATCCATAGCTGATTTTATATTTTCGCATGCTTCTTTTCTTGCTTTTTCAAGGATTTTTTCTGGATTTAAATTATTCATCATGGTATCAAATTGTTTTAGCTTAAGTTCAAACTTATTGAATCTATTATTTATAATTTCTGGTAAATCAAGCATGGAGTCAAAGCGATTTCTTTCTAAATTTGTCCATTCCGAGTCAGTTTTATTCATTTTTTCCTTTTGTAGTTCAAAACTTTCAAACTCAGAACTCGCGTATTCTTCTTTGATTTGATTGGGTTTTTCGTATTTTAAAGAATCCTTATTTTCATAGGCTGCATTATCTATCTTTGCTTCAAGACCAGGCAGCTGATCTTCAAGTAATCGTTTTGGATCATTTATTTTTTTTTCAGAATCAATTTTACTCTCAATCACTTTATTGTCTATTGGTATATCGATGTACGTTTCCTTATTCAATAATTTTTGTTTGATTTCTAAAAATCTAGTGTTTGATTCCTCTGATGATAACTCGCGAGGGCTTGGAAAGTTTATAATAATTGGCATTTGAGACTCTGATAACGTATCTCTTCTGGAGTTTCTATTTATTATAGAATCATCTAAATATTTTTGAACTTTTCGATCTTGCTCATGTGGAGACTCTACTGAAAAATCTCTTCGAGGGTCTTCCTTTGATTTAACGTCATATCCAAGTTTTTGTATTGCTTCTTTTTGCACAGGTGGAGACACTGCTAATTGACTCCTATTGGATTCTCTGGTAAATTTAAAATCTGTCGAAAATTTTTGAAACTTTCGTGTTTGTTCAGATGTTAGCTTCACCTCATAGGGTATTGAAGGCTTTTTATTTCGAATATAAACTAATGTTGTTGGATATCTGAACTCGGGCAATTTATTTATAGGACTTGCACTATTGCCGCTGCAATCATACCAATGCTCATCAAATAAACAAAAGACTTCTTTTCCATCAAAGCTAGCAATTATTTTATATTCACCTTCGTAAATTACTGATTTTGCATTGGGTGCTCTTTTTACAACAAAAAGCACATCTTTTAAAAAAGTTGCTGCACTTGGTAAACGTTGTCTTTCCATTACTGGATTTATAAAAGTGTTTCAAGTTGGATCTCGTTTTCAAAATGCTTCAAATGTATCCAAAAGGCTTTTATTTAATAAACTGGGATATATTTTTAGATTTCCATCCAAAGTTTGATGTCTGAAAGCATTAATTATAATTTCATGCAAATCTCTATCATGGATTTGAAACCTGAGACCATTTCTAACACTGTTATTATTGATTGTAGCTACAACCCAGCACACAGTTCTTAAATTTGCAGTACTCATATTTATTGGAATCTACAAATCAAATATGGAAATATTCAGAACTTTGTCTCTATCAAAAATTCGACGATTAATAGATAAAAAACTAATTAAATTAAAACATTATATATAAGCAAAAAAATTGAATATTTTATGATATAATTGATATTGCCTGCTCATTTATATTAGAGTTAAATCAGATTATGCTAGATATATTTATGATATTACTTCATATCATTCATTCCCTGCCTAAGTTCATGGAATGATAGGGGAGAAAGCTCTGTATTGCAACTTAAGCAGGGCTAGATTTTTGATGGTGAATATTCAACATATCCAATTCATACAATCGCTGCAGAACACTTTTCGTTCCTCAACATGCAACGAGGCTACTTCATTTGCCCTCAAAAATATTTGTCAAATAAAACCTCCAAAGCTTAAATTGTATTGAAAAACTCATATAAAAGATTAATGAGCATTTACCCACTTATTTTCTGCACCAAAATTGGGACAAGCGCTATTTACAATATAATGCAAAAAATTACTAGCTGGATCAAATTGCTGGCAGTGAACATTGTTCCTGAGTTTTCGTCTTAGGCTATTAGCTTTCTACACAAAAATATGTCTGATATATCGAAGGGTTTCTGCTATTTAAAGATAATTTTTTATAAGATATTTTATGTATATTACTTAAGGAGGGGATCATATTATATAACAAAATTAATAATAAAAGTGCTTTAGTACACAAAAATTCTGTACAATCTCTAACTTATAATATAAATAATATCAAATACATAATATGAAAACGATAATAAGTTTTATTAGATTTTTTTCTTATAAAATGCAAGATAAAGCCTATCCCAATCAGGATTCGTTTTGCTTACCGTTATATCATCATACTTCTCCCATTCATTCTCATTATTCTTGGTAAACGCTATGAAATGAAACCCATAATAGCATATTATTCCAAAAATTTGATAATAATTATAATCGATATCTAATCTTTCTGGGAGCTCACGACCGCACCGATAATCAGGCAAATAAATTGTTAAAATATTTGGCCAATTAATACTATCAATTCTTAATGTCATATTTCTATTTTCTCCGCAATGCTCACATAATAGCTGACATTTTCCCGAAAAATTCTTTACTTCATACTTAATGTTTTTTAAAAATTCTTGTATATTGTATTGTGAATTTGCTGGAATAGTTAGCATATTTGTGGGCTCATGAATGTATGATTTATGATAGTACTCACCGCATGTAAATGTTTGATTTTTAACTAGAGTAAAAATATTTGCATCTTTAGCCTTATCTGATAATATAATAAATAGCTCTTTTGCGTCATTTGGAGAGTTTTCAGAAAACTAAATAAATATTACCATTGAATATTCTTCTGAAATATAATCTTTAAATTCTGAAATATGTTTCTTAATTGCGTGATCTGATACATTGCCAGGCATTAACGATATAACTGAATTAAGACTTTGCAATATTCTGTCTCCGCGAATATTACTTAAGCTTCTCGCAAATTCATCCACACTTGCTAATATTTGTATGACTGAATTCATGTAGCAAGTATTTCCTATATTTGGTAAGCCGCATTTGGTAAAATTTCGAGATCTTAAGGGCAGAGTTCGGGTCTGAGTGTTTAAATTATGATGCTCGATTTCGAATTGAGGAGTATTCTGAGAACTCAAAGATTGTCTTGATGGTGGCAAAGTCTTCGTGTCAATTGATGATGGATTTATTCTATATGTGGGTTGAAGTTCGCTTGAGACAATAAGATTTTGTCTGAAATTTTCAGATTTACATTTGTTTAACTCTTCCTCCATCGATTTTAATAATAATTTCGAACTGTTCTTTAGATCATCAATGCTCTCTTTATTAGTATTGATATTTTCCGCTATTTTTCTAAGCTCATTATTAACTTGAAATTGCCATAAGTCCGATTTCTTATTGTAATCACTTAATTTTACAAACTCAGTATAAATAATTTCCGCATGACTGTTATTTTCTATTAATTGCTTATCGTAATTATTCATCTGACTCCTGGTTTCTCTGATGAAACTATTTAATTCATCTTTAATTCTTTCTACTTCTTCTTTTAAGGAATGATTATTGTCTATTTGACAATTTTTAGATTTTACTTCTTTTAATTCTAGTTGAATATTTTTGATTTCTTCAATTAGATCATTTCTACTTACAGTATCTTTTTCTTGTTTCAAATTAGACTTAATTCAGTTAAACTTATCTTTCAGATCTTCTATTTCTGCTTTTAATTTTTGTATATCGGTTTCTTGACTTGAGAATTTTGATTCTTTTATTAAATTTAATTCGCTATATATATCATATAATTTTTTATTGTTTTCGTCAATAACCAATTTTTGCATATTAAAATCTTCTTTTCTTACTTTTTCAACAATTGATTCAGGATTTGAGTAGCTTCTTGAAGCATCAAATTGTTGTAGCTTGGCGTCAAATTCTTTGACTTTGGCATTTATTGGTATCAAAATTTTTGGTAAAAGTTCCAGTAAGCTATAGAGTTTACTTTCCAAATTCACAAATGCAATATCGGTTTGATACTTTTGATCTTTTTGCAATTGAGAATAATAATCCATAGAACTCATAAGTTCTAGTTTTATTTGATTGGCTTTTTGATTTTTTAAAGATTCTTCATTTTTATATATTTCCGAAATTTTCTGGGTTATTATTCCTTCAAGATTCTTCATTATTTTTTCTTCAAATTTCAACAACTGATTTTCGCTTAATATATTTGTATCGTTTATTTTGCTTTCAAAGTCAGATGTATTGTAATACTGACTCTCGATTAATTTCTTGTCTTTCTGTACATCTATGATATCTGAAGCATCATATTTTCCCTTGTACAATAATTTTTGTTTAATTTCTGAAAATCTGTGGTTTGATTCCTCTGATGATAACTTAGGAGGATTTGATAAATTTCTGGCTATAGACGCTTGAGACTCAACCAATTTATCTCTTCTGGAGTTTCTATTTATTATAGAATCATCTACATATTTTTGGACTTTTCGGTCTTGCTCACGTGGAGACTCTACTGAAAATGGGTCTTCCTTTGATTTAACGACATATCCAGCTTTTTGTATTGCTTCTTTTTGTACAGGTGGAGACACCGCAAATTGACTCCTATTGGATTCTCTAGTAAATTTAAAATCTGTCGCAATTTTTTGAAACTTCCTTGTTTGTTCAGGTGTTATCTTTACCTCATAGGGTATTGAAGGCTTTTTATTTCGAATATAAACTAATGTTGTTGGATAGCTGTTTTCAGGTTTATCTTTTATAGATCTTGCAACATTGTAACTACAATCGTACCAGTGCTCATCAAAATAGCAAAAGACCTCTTTTTCGTTAAAAATTGCAATTAGTTTAAATTCACCTTCGTAAATTATTGATTTTATATTGGGTGCTCTTTTTATAACAAAAAGCACATCTTTTAAATAATTTGCTGCATTTGGTAATTTTTGTCTTTCCATTACTGGATTTATAAAAGTGTTTCAAGTTGGATCTCGTTTTCAAAATGCTTCAAATGTATCTAAAAGGCTTTTATTTAATAAATTGTGGCATTTTTTTAGATTTCCTTCCAAGGTTTGATTTCTGAAAGCATTTGTTATAATTTCATGCAAATCTCTATCAATGATTTGAAACTTGAAGCCATTTCTAACACTGTTATTATTGATTGCAGCTACAACCCAGCATACAGTTCTTAAATTTGCAGTACTCATATTTATTGGAATCTACAAATTCAAGATGAAAAACATTAAGATTTAACAATTTTGTTTTGAATTAAAACTTTACTGAAGAAAATAGTTCAAAGCTTATTTCATTCTATCAAGTAAAGTGAATAAAAATATATTTATATCATTATAAGTCAAAATGCAAGAAATTCGGCTGTTAGGCGATGCATTGCAATAAGAGATATTAATTTGAAAAAATCAAATAAATTTTTCAAAATATAATCAAGTTTTATTGCAATGTTAAATAAATTTATATAAATGGAATCCAGAAAGTTAACTATTATATTAGAAGATATCCATGGAATAACAAGAGTCCAAGAAGTATATGCGCAATGAAGGTACTCCAATTTAGTGAAGAATATAGAAATCCTTTTCAGTATACCTGCAAAAGAGCAATCAATTCTATTTCAAACGAGACAATTGAAGTATGAAGAGGACAAAGATAAAACATTGGAATCTTTGGGAATAATAAATAACTCCAAATTATACGTGATGCACCGTTCTCCAGGAGGCAGAATAAAATTCAGTATTTTCGCAATATTTTAATATAAATTTGTAGAAACCAAATAGAATATTTATTTCAGATATAGTTAATGCTAAGATTCTTAAGAAAATAGCCAATTCTTATAATGAATTTTATCGTGCAACCAGAAATGAAAACCCTTAAAATTAATATTTTGTAAGCAGCCTAATCTAATCTCTGATGAATTATAATATTAGGTTGACTGATATTGAAAGCAGTAGTTACATGAATTTTACATTATAAATTCTAGCTAGCTAAAAGTGTGGATTATACACTTGTAAGCGCAAGAATCCATTTTCACCAGTTTGCATATTTTAGCTTTATAAAATCAAGATCATGAAATTTATCTTCTGCTGTATCTCAGTTTAAAGACTCCCAATGGTAGCTTTTATTAATTTCAAGGAGATTATCACTCTGCTGATATAAATGCTATTAAAAGTTATCTTCATTATATAATGAAGCTTGAAAGATCATGAGCTAATTATCGGCTTGATAAGGCTTTGTGAAGAAGCCTAGTTTCAGTAAAGCTCATCTGCTTTCATAAAAATAAAACAAACTTTGAACTGCTGCCAGAATTTTTAATGCATAAAGCGAAATGCATTTTGATAGAAAATATATAATTAATCCTTTTATTAAATATTCATAAAATTTATACTTTTCACGTCGCTAAAATTATCCTAATAATATTGACCCATATTTATTTTTATTATTCTATAATTTTAGAAATGAGAAAAAGTTCCATCCAATCTGATCGTCAAGCCAAAGCTCAGGAATCTGATAAAATTAATAGAAATGATAATCGAAGGGGCAAAAAGCATGATAAAAAAGGCAATTCACAAAATCTAATCAGCAAGAATTTTTCAAGTTCTAATAGATTATTTATCAAAATAAATCCACCTATGTCAAATAACGATATGTCATTTTCTCCAAAAATTCCAAATGAAAATATTAAAAATGCGAAAAATCCTATAATGCCACCAATTTCGCCAAACCTTACTCCTGTTTCCCAACAAAAGGTAGATCATAAGCTTTTAAGCTTTTCTCATAATAACACACGCTTTTATGATACTTTTTCAGGCAAAAAAAAAGATAATGAAAGTTTCGAAATTGCTGAAACATCTCATAATAGTAGCTCCAATAGTTTGGCAAAAAAAGAAGTCGCTGATAATATAAAATACCCTGATAAAATCCATAAAAGCTCAAAACCACATCAGGATAGCTATGAAATAAATGAAGATAAATCCCACAGTGAAGATAAATACCAAAGATACCCAGTTCAAGCAAATCTTATGCTGACCTCAAGCAATTGACAATCTTCAACAGATAATATACAAATTAATGCTGGGAAAAAATTAAATGGATATAAAATTGAAAGAAGAGACAATCATTTTTACAAGTATCCCCAAAAAATCAAGGGTGAACAATTTTCAAAGAAGGAATTTAATGAGGCAGCTTCTGCTGTAGAAGAAATAAAAAATCCTGGGTTTCTTAGAAGTTTATCCTTCACTGATAGACAAATTAAAAGTAGGAATTTTTCTGAGAACGTAGAAGACATTGATAAAAAAGCAGTAAATATCCCAAATACAAGATATAAACAAATAGAAGCGATAAATGCAAGAAATTTATATACAAGCTTTCCAATGAGAGATTTTGTAGAAGATAGAATTGATAATCAAATAATTTCACCCTACCAAGCAGTTTATAATGCTAATATCGCTGGCAACAGTTTTGAGAAAAATTTATCATCTAAAAACATTGCAAACTACAAAAAAAGTCTACCTATTGAGAATTCTTGCTCTCTAATTTCTATATTACAAGTCCTTGCAATCACTGAAGGGTTCCATGGTATAATATCTTCAATAAATCTTCCTTTTTTCACCGAGCTTTCCAAGATTTTTCATCGAATTAAATCCAAATCAGATAATTTATCTTTATTAGTATCCCAATTTAAAAATAGTCTACTTTCAGAGTTCTCAATGGTACGCTTTACTCAGTTTCAAGGATGAAACCCAAATGATCCTAAAAATATATTCCAAATTATCATCTCAAAATTGGCCGAACAAAGGCCTGCTTTTAATTTATTTCTGATAAAAATAGAAAAAAAGTTTCAATGCAGTTCTCATGGGACAACTGAGACTTATGAAGCAAGCTCATTTTTTGAGGTAGATATAAATAAAATGAAAAATATACAGAGCTTTATAAATGGCTTAAAGATTCCTGGAGGTTCTAAAATTTATTGTGAAAAATGCTATAGCTTAAGAGATATAATTGAGACAAAATGCATAGAGACATCAGTCAATATAGCGTTTTATTTAAATCCCTCACCGGCAACTTTTGTCCCTAAAAGCGATTTATATATTGAAAATAACAATTATATGCTTTATGGAGTTATTTGCTATAATGAGTATAATGCTTCTGGGGGATGTCTGGCGTATACTTATTGTGAGGCAGAAAGGTCATGATTTGAGTATAATGGCACAAATGCAATTTTGGTGGACCATCCTGGCTTTGAAAATATTTATATGCTCTTCTATAAAAATAAAAAGTAATTTGGAAAATATACGTATTTATTAATATATAATCTTTGCTTAATAGGATATCTAAAATATTCATTATCATTATAACTATTTATTTTCTATAGATCTAATAAAGAAGGATCGATAGATTAAATCTTATTATATATAGTAAAACTTTTAATTTTAATTCTAAATTATTGAAATTTTTTATACGTAAATTAGCTAGCATACAAACTTTCGTAGAATATATACTCTGCAATTGTCATAAAATCCCAGCACATCTAGAGTTAATTTACTGAATTTATCCATGTCCAATACCTTATTACCCAAAATCACAACTAATTGGCAACAACCTCTTCCCATCATTTGTTGAAACATTTGATGAAGATTGGCAAATTCCCATGAGCTGTCTACTTGCATAAGGCTTCTATCACCATCAGGGCAATCCACAATTATCCTCATATATGGCATTTTTATTATAGAGTCGCAAAATCATAAGGGATAAATTGTAGAATTATGTAAAAAAATATATTTCAGAATTCTATCATCTCTCACATATTTTATTAATTTATTTATTCATCATTTAATATCAATGATAATTATTGTTTCAACAATAAAAACAACAGATAAAACTCATACAAATTTTGTGCAATTCAATTTTAAATTTTATAGAATCAATATGGATAAATTTAAAAACGAATTTCCAGCATTCTAAAAATTCGAAGATTTTTGTCACTATAAACTTATTATATTAGTCATTATCCACTAAAGAGAGCACTCCAAGCGATATCTTATGAAAGAGTCATTTCAATTTTCTTATCTGTGCTCTCCCGCAGATGAAGAGAATTAAAATTTATTATATTTGGAATTAAAAGTTTAAGAGTTTGCTAACTCTATCATAAAATGAATATTGTTTCATATAGTTATTATTAACATGCAAAAAATGCAAATTTGGTTAAATCATTGATTTTTCAAACACTTTCTTGTTGCCTCTTTATATATTATTTCTTTCAATAAGATCCCAAATTAATAATTATAGAAAATTTAGCTCCATGAAGATATTTTTTGCCCATAAAATTTTAAATTTTAAGCTATTTTACGATTATTTTTGGGAGATCTAATGTTTCTCTCCACAACATTCCAACACGTTTATCCTCATATACAACATTTATTATTATAAATTACAAAACTTTTGAATATAAATTGCAGAATTACGTGAAAAATGGATTTTCATTATTTTCTCATCTATCCACTGACTTCAACAATTATTTATCATTCAAGTAATGCTTAATTATCATTTTGGCAAAAAATTACCATATAATCATCGTAAAATGTGTTGTGCATGGCCATATTTAAAATAAATTAACCTTTATTTACTTTTGCATTTATAAAATCATATGGGAAATATCTCGCAAAACGTTATTTTTTAGGCTGAGGTAAATTTAAATTTTCAAGCATAATTTAATTGAAGATTTTTTTAAGTGCCGGCATGATCAGCGAAAATCTTAACTGATATATATATATATTATGCTTAAATTTTTTGGATTTTAGTTCAATATTTTCGAATTTCTCTTGAAAATGATTGCTCTTAATGATTTCCAAATGATAAATTTTATATATTTCAATAATAAACTGGTTTATTTTGTATTATTAAGTATTGATTTTGATTATATAAGCTTAATTATAGATGCCATTCTCATTAAAATTTGGATTTTTATATTTATTGATCAATAATTAATAGCCATGGGCTGTGGTGGAAGCAAGAAGAAAACAAAAATTATCCTAGATATAGAGACTTGTGGCATTCAAGCTATCGATAATATGTTCAACAGAGCAGCAGAACCTCTTATCACTCTTGATAAGATTAGCCACAAGCTCAAAAAATATATCAAAAAGCTCAAAAAGGCAACAGGCTGCCACATCCTCAAAGACACCTCATTTAAAGATGCCTTTGGATTCAATGCTTTTTTGCTATTCCACCTCAACTGATGGCGATTTTAGCAAAATAAATCTTCAAATTACAAAAGAAAAGCCATATTTTAGTATAGAAAAGGCTAATCTTAAGCCTCAATATCTCCCTATCGCAGACGCTTGAAATAATTTGTTAGAAGTTATGGGAGAATCCTTAACAAAAATAGCTGAGCTTCAAGGACAATTGAGAGAATTTTGGGAAAATATCTTGCATTTTCAATTCCAAGCAAGTGATGCATTAAAAAGTGTAGGAATTTTTGATAAATCCAAAGGGATGAAATGCTGCCGTGCGAATACTTCTATATTGGCTGCTGCTAGTAAGGTTTTTGTTGAATTTCAAGAAAGTATTAAGGAGGTGTCTGAAGCAACTGCGAGTTTTGCAAATAAATGTGGAAGAGAGGAGCAAGAAAAAATAGAAAAGATTGGAAAAGAAGCTAATAAAGAGAATGTTTATGAGCCTAAAGAGATTATCAAAAAGTTTTGGCCAGATCCCACCAGAATTGATATCACTTTGGATAAGCCTCTAAAAACAAAGAAAAATAAGCAAACTTCATCAAAATAATATTAACGTCAATTATTTTTTATTATAAATCCTTAAAACTTAATATAAAGATTTGCTATTTAAAAGATCAAAATCTTCTGGATATCATAATTATTAAAAATAATACATATTTTATTAAGGGCATTGCTATTATTTCTGCAAATATATTAATTCAAAGGATTCAAATTTTGTATTTTCAAAATTTAAGAGTCCATTACGCATCTCAGCCTTTTAAAACAAATAGAAGGCTTATAAAAATTGCATTCCCTTGCTTTTCATAACAGATCCCTAATGTAATTAAATTTCTTTTATAGCAGCAAACCATGATTCTCAGCATATGGCATTTCCACCCCAAAGCTTTCTCAGCTTGAACTATGCTGAATTTTCTCAGTTTTCATTGAGTGAACATTTACAAAATTTTTACTAAATTGATATGGAGTTGGCAGCACATCAGGAGATTTATCAAAATCATCACCCAATAATTTTGCTTCTTCTATAAGTGCTAATCTTGAATCAAATGTCAATCTAGAAGAATCAGTTTGATAGGATCTTGCTTTCATCATCAAAGAAGTCCTATTTTTAAACGCTTCTAAGTTTTCCATATTTCCAGGCAAATTTTTGACCCCATATCTTCTGAATTGTTCTATCCCAGCGACTTTCTTTTTGAAAGAATTATTTGGGTCACTTTTCTCATTTTTTTTCACAGATTTTGAAATTTTGTATTTTCTATAGTCAGATTTTCTTATGATAGAATTATAGTCCACAATATACACATATCGTTTGCAGTCTCTCGCGGTATGCCCCATTTCGGAACAAAAATAACATCTAACCCCAAGTGCACTTAAATCTTGCTCGCATTGCCTTACTAATAATTTTGTGACTTCTTCTTCATTGTGCCTTACTGAAATAAGTTCATTAAATTTTGAATGTTTTAGCTCAAAAAGCTCAGTATAGCCGGTAGAGCTTACAGAAGCACACCTTTTTTTGCCAAGAAAAAAGCCTATTTCTC
>CATKHM010000023.1:0-23142 GCA_949751825.1 Blepharisma undulans
AATAAAAAATGGAATCTCTTTCAGAAGTTTATCGCAAGGGACTTATTTTGGAGAAGTTGAAATTTTGGAAAATATTTCGAGAAGATTCAGCGTTTTGGTTGTCTCTAAAATTGCTGACATGTTTTTATTGAGTAAGCTGGAATTTTTAAAAATGCTGCAAGAGTTTCCAGAAATCGAAGAAGAAGTAATCAGGATTTCTCATAAAAGAAAACAAAAGTATGAAGAAGATATTATTAGAGTAAATAGTTTAATTCAAGCTGACGCTAAATATGAGGAAGATCTTGATGAAATCTCTAATATAACGAGTGAGAATTTAGAATTTGATATAATTGAAACATTGCCCACCGAATCTGAGCTAAACTATGTTGTCAATCGATTAGACACACCAACTTATGTTTCTCTTACTACTGATAGCTATGAAAAGAAAATAAACAGATCTCTATGATCAAAAGTGCTTACAGGCGACCAAAAAGGATGAGTTTACGCTAAAGCCAAAAAATTAAAGGTCTTGCTAAAAAATAAATTAATCAGCTCCTGGGAATAATAAATAGGCTATTTGCTTTTAAATAATTATTTAATTTTATGTTGAGATTAAATTCCCCTGTATCACTTATCCTGCTATTCAAAGCCTTAATGATTTTTACACAAAAGTCTACAATAACTCAGCTCAATGCTCTAGACAGTTTTCGTTTAGCTGTAGAAGACTCAATTACTATAAACTTAAACGAATTTATCTCAGGCCAAAATATTACCTTTGCAATTTCAGGTAGTTTTAATATTACAAATGGCATTCAGCCTACAATTAAGCAAAGATTGGTGCCTTTACAATGAATTGAGAAGACCTTTACTACTCCTCAGCAAGCTCAATATGGAAGTTTAGTTGTTGATCCTAGATATTCTATTATATACAGCTTAGAAGGATCTACTATTAACGCATGAGATTACAGCAATATTGCTATAGTTTATAATGCAAGCGCCTTTACTGTTCAGGGTCAGGTAATTATTTTATGTATTGATGTAATAGAATATTTTGATGATGTTTATATTGCAACTGTAGAAAAAGCTGTGGGGAATAGTAAATATATGATGAGAATGGTTAATGTTACTGATATAAAAAACATAACTCAAATTGGAAACGCATTTAGTTATACATATAAAGAATTAGCTGATTCAATTAGTTTTTATAATGTAGGGAATTTTTTGTGAAATTTTATGGTAAACTCTGACGTTGTGAATATTTATCAATTTGATCTTGCATTCAAAATTGCCCCTTCTTTTTCCAGAAGCATTTCTTCAACAAATTTAAATCAGCCTTCTGTGAATTTCACTGGATTCGCGACATTTAATAATGCTGCTTATTTATGTGACTATAATAAAGGAATTTTCATATTTGACGTGCTTACATATTTAATTAAAAATTCCTCAACAATCCAAGTTACAAACATTTTTATTCATCCATTGCAATATGGAAATATAATATCATGCATCTCTCAAAATAGCTTTTTAACTGTAACTACCTCGTCTGGCCCAATTGTTTATAATCTTCCTGATTTGAGCTCTCCTCAGACTTATTTTATTTTTCAACATCCAAATGAGTCACAAAGTCTATTTTCAAGCGTAGGTGTAATTTCTAATGAGATATTCACAATGGGGTATTTTATAAGTCAAATAGTTAATAAAACCTCTACATATACGACAACTTTTAGAGTTTATTCACGAGCACAATCACAAAATTCTTCAGTATTGCTTGACGAATGGACATGAAACCTATATGGAGATGATCTAAATAATAATCCTTATCCTGCATTCGGTGTTGTATACCAAGACAATAATTATTATTTGATTGTAAACCCTGGCTCAAGTTTAAGGGTTTTTCAAGTTATGGTAAACCCAACTTTATTATTTAACCCAGGACTAATAATCCCTTACACTTATAAGGCAACTTTAAATGCAACAAACGATGCTTTTAGTCAATATCCCTTTATTTTTAATTTTACTGTTCAAGCTATTTTGAGTGAAAATTTAAATATTTTCACTTGGAGAGGAGAATATAAAAATCAAGGCTTTATTGCTCCACAAAATATTTCTGAGTATTTAACGAACCCTATTGATGGTTCAGCTTATATTTATATTCCAATTTCAAACTATGCAATTGGGCATAATGTGAATTATCAATTAGAACTATCAGGGAAAAACGATAATCCTCAAAGCTATAATATCACGATATCAATACCCCCAAAAATCCAAATGGCATATGAATATGATATTTTAGGAGATAATAATTGTCTAGATCCTTTTGTATTGTGATTTCCTTTTAGTTCTTCAATTTCTTTTGTTATAACGATTTGCAATGGGATCTTGCGTACCTGGATAAGTGATGCTACTTCTTTTATTTTGATGAATATTAATATAGAGCCAAAAGAAGGTTTTACTCAGCAAATTGCAGCAATACACCAAGAAGAGAATAATTTAGAACTCCACATATTTATAGAAAGCACTCAGTACTTGAATAATGAAACTAATGTGCTTTGGGAAGCTTATAATATAACAGTATATGAAGAACCATATTTGATTTTTAGTACAGAGTTTTCAAATTCCGTTCCCAGCAGTAAGCTTGAGATTATCAATGATTTGTTATTTTCCCTACGAGGAAATGAAATTCAGGTTTTCAAAATAGAAATAAGCAGCAACAATACATTTGAATTAATCCAATATAATTCTATAAATCAAGACACTATAGAAGGTAATATTAGCTTTATGCCTGTGGATTTTGCGATTGAGCCTTCACCAGAAGAAGCGATACTTTATGTTTATGATTTTTTTGAAGGCTTGATTTCATTTACTATAGACGACATCGAAAATCAGAATTATTCTCCAACAATGAATGGGGTATATCAAGGACTTTTTTTCACTGATGTCGAAATGATTGCAACGAATGAATTTCTTTATATTTATTCAAAAAATGTCAATCCTGTAATTATTCAAATTTCTACAGATAATTTATTGGAATATTGAGAACTTCCCAGCTTTGGCTGCATTCCAAATGGATTTGATGCATCTTTTAATTATTTAGCTGTTATGTGCAGTAATGTTGATAATGTGCAAGTGTTAATTTATGATACTCATGCTGAAAATTATTACTGTTTATATACTATTTTGTCCTCAAAAAGCGTGGGGTCAATAGCTGTTACATCTCAGGATCAATTTAATATTTCATATTTGTATTATTTTAATGGAGATTTTCTTACAGAGTATTATTTGGGGCAAGTAAGTGATGACAATTGACTACCATATTTTCCAATTGGATATACACCTGCTGAAAATAATGTTATAACTGAATGAGGAAGGTTTGGAATTCAATTTGAAGAGTATAATTTTAGCTCAGCTTTTACTGAGACATTGCAGCTTACAGCTATTGGGCTGAATTCTAATGTTACCAATAAAATTACAGTACAATTCTGCAATATTGGGAATTTTTTGGATCAAAATGAAAAGTATACATACTTAGAAAACAATCTCACAAATTACCAAGGAATTGTTGATGTAACAAATAGTAATTATGCAGGAAGCTTACCTTTAAATGCATTTATTGGCAACGATATTGATTTTGGGTATATTTTATCCAATGATCAAGAGCAACTGATTTTTTCCAGCGATACATGCAATCCAAATAGTCTTAATATATTTTGTGTAGAGAGTAAAACAAGGGACCTTGGCGCAATTTATAATGATACAGAAGTATATGATTTTATTATAACTGATAATATGCAGCTTATATCAACTCCAAACATGCTGATAGAAGTGCAATTAGTTACATTATTAGAACAGCAGATGTACAATTTATCAGAGCTTAACCATGGAAAAGCGGTCGCTTGCGATCTTTTGTGCGAAATACCTAACAATCCCTTTTTATTTGCAGCAGGATGCAATTTAACTGATACTGTGAATAATACTTTATTCGTTTTATCATTGCTGAATTTGAATGATTTTTATAATTCTTATACAATATCAATTCCTTATAGAACTTTGATGCTAGAATCATCAGCTGACAGCAGTGGAAATCTGAAACTTTATCATTTTTGTGGGACAGTTTTGACTATTTTCAATATCACATCATCGAATACTAATTTCACCTTATCTCAATATGCTACGATTACTTCACAATCTTTATCAATAAATACATTTAATCCGATAAATATTGGCTTTATCAATACCACTTATCTGCTTGTAGGTGATTCTCAGAATGGGATAATTCGTCTGATTAATGCTCCAAATTCATCTCAAGGTAACTATAAAATTTATGATATATTTATGCCAAGGGATAATATCCTGAATACAATATCAACTGAATTATGCTCAATGATTTTATTATCAAATAAAAAATCTATAATTACTATTATGTCAAATGCTGATGTTTATTTGATTTCTTTGACAAATTCTTATAAAATAATCAACCATTTCCCACCTATGTACAGCCTAGCATACACTCCAGCAGGTTTTCATACATATCTATCACAAAAATCGACCTTTGTCGCATTCCCAGTAATCAGAACAGAAGGAATTATTTTATTGAGAATTTTCAATTACTCTGAAACTGCGTTAAGCGCCATTTATAAAGATATTTCTTTGCCTAATTCTCCGAATTATGCCCCTAATTTTAGTGGAAGGTTGCAGCTTTATAGCGATTCCAATGGATATTTATGGCTTTATCACAATCTAATGGCTTATTCACAAGAAATCACTCCACTTAGCGTTTATGAAATTCGGCAAAGCCCGCAGGGATACATTTACCATACTAATAGCACATCTATAAACAGTATGAAATTTCAGCTTATGGGGCTTAATGTTTATGGATTGGAGTCTTGGAATAGTGTTGAAGCGAGGCTGAAGCTGAATAAGAAAAAAAGAGATAATACCAAGAAAGGTGATTCGCCAGATTTAACAAGGTCTAGTTGAAATAGGTGGTGGTTTTGGTCAATTATTTTTACTTTTTCGACATTTTTGATAGGTGGAATAACTTATTTGTGTGTATACTTCAGAACTCAAAACGAAGTTGATTTAGCAAGGAGAGAATCAAAGACATTTTATATTGGCATGAGCCTTGCAATTCCAAGCCAACAATAAATTGATTTTATTATTCCTTTAATAAAATTGCTTTAAAATTAATAAGCAGCGTTTAATGTATTGCCAAGAGTTGAAAAGTTTATGTATTTAAGTATAACTCCGTAATTTTAAGTTATATAAAGAAATTCTGATTCATCATTATAATTTGCCATTTTGGATTTCAAATGGTAAAAGAAAATTAGTTAGTTACATTCAGTCATAAAGTTTTGTGTCAATTATATGATAATTATTATGCATTAATTTTCTTCAGTCCCATTCTCAAAAAACGAGTCTGAAAGCTGTCGTATAAATCTTTTATTCAAAAGTACGACGCTTTTAGAAGTCGTTTCAGCAATCTTCTTTACGTACATCCTTATCCCATGAGGAGTCAGCAAATGATGCAGCTCTCCAACATCGAAACTTTCAATAAAATGCACCTTTGTCAATGTTCCATCTTCTTTTATCTCATCTCTTATCAGCATTCTAATTAATGCTTCTTTTGCTATTTCTTGATAGCTTTTCAGATACTTACTATAAAGCAGAACTTTGTTTATTTTTGCATCAGACAAATCTCGATCTAAGACACTTAAAGGCAAGAGGTTAATAGAAATATTCAGCATTTGATCAATTAATTGGTGAATTGATTCTTCTTTTAAGGAATTTTCGTAATGCTCGTCGAAAACTTCGAATAAAAGACTTGATTTCTTATTGTGGAGATCAGTGCTTAACAGGATTCCAAAAATTAAAAAAGACTTAAGTGTATATGTGTTGTCTTTTCTTCTGAAGCAATTAAGAAGCTTTGAAAATTCCAGAGGTTTTTTCATGCTAATTTCGCATCCTCGAAAAATGTCTCTCATTTGCTCAGAATTGATAACCCCATCCGAGGAATATTTTCGGATCCAGAGGTCAACTATATCTGCACTGCAGTTTGAGAAACCTAAGCTAGCCTCTGCATCTGTGATTAAAGTTTCTTCTTTGGTGTAATGCTCTCGTGATGATTCACAGCCCATAATTTTAAATTATTGTCATCATTTTAATCCAATAGTCGTTTTTTTTATTGTGCTCTATTAGTCAAAATTTTTATTTTTTTAATAATATTTACAGGGTATGTTAAAAAAATTATGATAATTTCTAGCATGGGTTAGATTTTCTAATCTAACCCATTTATCTGTGCAATATAATCCAAAGCTCTCATGTATTCTTCTTTATTTTTCAAAAATGTGGGAAGGACTGTTTTTTCTTTCGTTAATTTATCCTTGATATCTTGCCTGAAATAATCATCAAGTGAAAGCTTTCCCATGTAAAAATCGTCAAAATTTATTTCTTGACGTTTTTGTAAAATTTTTATTGCTCCTGATAAATAGACTTGGTCTTTATAGCAGCCTCCTATTACTGAGGTATCTTCAAGGCCTCGTTTCACTCTTAAAACTTCTTTAAACCTTTGCCCAGGGTCATCGATATATCTTTCCATATGGGAGAATAAATCAACAAAATTCATTTGTGAAGCTTGATAACTTGTATAATAGTGCAAAGCTGATCTTCACAAATAAGGTTTTTTATTTCTATTCATTGCTAGTCTTATAACAGTATGCAGCGTGGCAAGCCCTTCTTCTGATTCTAAAAAGGGCTTTAAGTTGAATTTATCTCTTTTTTTATACCAAACTTGTTTGGTTTCATTTAAAGTTCTAATTAAATGAGTTCCAATCTCATGGTCCATAGCTCCACCAATTCTATTTTTCCTATAAATAATTGGCAAAGATATCGTTACTTGACCTCTTTTGGTTTTTGGGTTATAAGAGCAAGCAGCTGGAGCAATTGCCTGCTCAGAAAATACAATGTCTACAATACCTGCTAGGCCCAGCTCGCTTACATAAGTTTGTATCGCATTAATTGTTTGCCCTTGGTCAAGCAATTCTCCTCCGTCAGATTTAAAATAATTCGATTCACTACCAAACTCAGATAAACAAGATTCCAATATATGGATTGCTTGTGGTAAATATGCAGATGAGGGTTGAAACTTGTTGAGATATTCAGATTTCTGGTTTGGAAAAGAGTATGAGAGGACAGGGTTAGTTAAACAGGAATTTTGAAAAAATAATTCTTGCTGTTGGGAAACGTTTAATGGATTTACTTTGCCAAGGCTTGGAAGAAAGGACTTTCTTTTTGGACCTATATTACGAACTGACGACTGTGAACGACGAGTTGTAGTTGAAGGTTTTGCTGATTTTTTTGTACCTCTGGAATCAAGTCTTGGCATATTTAATATTGACTTCAGCTGATATAAGATATAGATTAAATTTTAATGAAAACTAAACTATTTTTTCGTATTTTTGATTTTACAAACTTTCTTTGAACTTTTGGGTTAGCATCGCTTGGTTATCTTACAATTTTAGTATTTATAAGCAAATTATTTTTTAGCTGTTAAAATCATACCCTTGCTTTAAAAAAATTATTATTATGATGTTTTCAGTACCTAATTGATGCTATATTATTTGCTTATACATAGAATTATACTAATGCTAAAATAGCATACACTTTACAGTTTTATTTCATACTTTTTCCAGATTCTTATTTTTAAATATATAATTAAAATTAATTTAATTATGCTTGAGGTTTACTTGAGCTTCCCAAATCTACATCATCTTTATTAAGAAGTCTATCTTTTCTTGCTTTCCATTTTTTTAACGCAAAATCTATAAAAACTTGTCCAAGTATAATAAATAAAAGCTCCAAAGCTGCCTGAGGTAAAAGAACCAAATTAGCCATGGCAGGACCAGGGCAAAACCCTGTAAGACCCCATCCTATTCCAAAAAGAGCAGGCCCCAAAATAATTCCATAATCTATTTCTCTATTCGTTGTGACATTGAATTTTTCGCTACATACAGGCTTTTCCTGTTTTAATATCCAATGAAATGCAAATAAATTAACTCCCACAGCAGACGCCATAACAAATATCAAGCTTGGATCCCATCCATCAGCAAGTGTTAGAAACGCCAAAATTTTTGTTCTTCTACACATTCCAGACAATAAAAGTCCCAAGCCAAATATGGCTCCTGTAAGACATGAGATCCATAAATCCAGCTTCTTTATTTTTGTTGTGGCTGCTGATAAAGCAGTGATAACAGCAAGGACTAAAAATCCAATAAAAGCTGCCAAATAAATCCATCCACTTACTAATCTATAAGTATCATAAGTATCGGTACTTACATTAAGTGTATCGTTTAAAAATGGTTTATAGTGCCTTAAAGTGGCAGTTGCAAGCCCAAAGGCCAAAAATATGCAGGTAGCTATAATAGATCTAGGAGCCAGTCTAGGGACACCACATACAGCATGACCACTTGTGCAGCCATTTCCCCATTTTGTGCCAATCCCTATAAATAATCCACCAAGAATTCAGCCAGCAGCATCTAAATCATCACCGGCATCTTCTCCATCAAAAATTTTTTGACCACTGACTTCTTTATCTGTGCCTAGTCTAAACATCATGATGATTCCAATCAATCCTGTCATAAAGCTAATTTTTCATATCAGTCCTTCTTTCTTGTTTCATGTTGAAATCGTAAAAAGAATTCCACTTAGACCTGTAATTCTTCCCATGACAAATAAGTTGATTATTGTCGACATCGATATCAGAAAACCGCCTAAAAGTGCAAAGCCAACAGATGTGCCATCTCAATAGATACCCATTATTTTTTATGCTGAATTAAGGCCATGTTTTTAATTTATTAAAATTCAGTGAAATATAATACCGTATAGTAAAAGGATTTTCCTCTTATTTATAAAATTTATTGTTCTCACTATAAATTTCATACTTCTTGAATTGCTTTTTGAATGTGAGTTGATAAATAAAGATTTCTTGATAAAATTTTCAAAAGTTTTATTGATCAAATTTTTATAGATCATTATTTCTTTTGATTTAAAGCAAAATAAAATTTCATATGTATAAAAATCAAAGAGCCAATCTAAATGTTTCTTAATGAAATTATCTGTAAGATAAATAAAGCTACTTTTACTCTCTATATAAAACTCACTCAATAGCAATTTACAAGTATCTCTTAAGATTTGGTTGATATTTTGATGCTATTTTATTGAGGCTTTATATAATTTACTTTTAGTTAATATAGTGTTTTATTTTAAATTTTCAAAATTAAATCCCAAAGCATGTCGATCTGCCAATCTCACGACTAAACTCTCTTAACTCAATTTCCTTTATAATCCAATCATCCATTCATAATCTTCCAAGAAACCGCTTCAAATTATATAAAAATTATGGTAGAACCTTATAGTTACAAGAAGAAGCGACGAGAATTCGAAAGACCACCTGTATTCGAAGATTCCGAGCTAAAGCCCTTAGGAGGCACCCTAAGTACTCCAGCTCTGCAAAAGCAGTATGTTGAGAAAAACCCAACCCACGTAATCCTCGACAACATCCCTCCTCTTTCCACACATGATGTGAATACTGAAAGGGTGGTCACCGCAACCCGAAATATGAAGCACATCGAAGGAGGCTGGCCACGTGAGATCGACTACTCTGAAGAGCATGACACTACAAAATGGCGCACAAGGCAGCTGAAAGACCCACTTCTAGCAGCGGCAGTTAAAGAGCTTGCGACTTTAACTGATCGTGCCATCAAACAAAACAACCAAATTGACATGTTCGAAGAATACTTCTTAGGCGAGCAAGTAGATCATTCCACAGAAACTTTGTCAACCAAAACTCTTATGCTATTTAAAGACCCTAATGACACAAAGCGAAGTGTCAGCAAAATTGCTTGGAACCCTGAAGGCCCAGGCAATAAAATCGCTGTGGCTTATTCTATATTAAGATTCCAGCAAATGCCAGAAAAATTGTCAACACAGTCTTATATATGGGATATGGCGGCACCTAATACAGCTTTCAAAACAATCCAAGGCTCAACCCCACTTGTAACTATTGCTTTTAACAATAAGTATACAGACTTCTTGGTAGGAGGAGGATATAATGGGACTATTGGGGTCTGGGATGTGAGGGAAAAAACCAATACCCCATCTTGGCAGACAGCAATAGAAAAATCCCATCATGACCCTGTATATGATATTTATTGGCTTCATGGAAAATCTGGCAACGAATTTGTCAGTATTTCTACTGACGGCCGCTTAATGTGGTGGGATTTCCGAAAGGATAAAGATCCCACTGACTCTGCATACTTAACTGATGGAATCCAAAACTCAGAAACTAAACAAGAAAGTATTTTAGGAGGAACTTGTTTAGAATACAACCCAGAAGCAGGTGCTACCAAATACCTAGCAGGCACTGAGCAAGGTGTTGTAGTTTTAGCCAACAAAAAACCACAAAAAGCTGTAGAAATCAGTCATAGGTATGGAATTGAAGGTGGAAAACACCATGGACCTATTTACTCAATTCAGAGAAATCCAGAAGAAGCCAAATGCTTTTTGACTGTAGGAGATTGGTCAGCCAAAATCTGGAGTGAAGAAATCAATACCCCTATCATGACTACCAAGTATCATGATACTTATTTAACGGATGGGTGTTGGAGCCCTACAAGGCCAGGGGTGTTTTTCCTAACCCAGATGGACGGGTGGCTTCAAATATGGGATTATCATTATAGGCAGAATGAAATTGCATTTTCTCATAAAGTTGGAGACTCAATGCTTACAGTGGTTACTGTACAAAATCAACCAAATGCAGGGAAATTTGGGTCACTTGTAGCTGTTGGAGACTCTGAAGGAACAGTCACACTTATAGAACTTTGTGAAAGCTTGTATGAGCCACAGTCTAATGAAAAAATTTCAATAAAACAGACTTTTGAGCGTGAATTTACAAGAGAAAAAAATCTAAAACAAGCCAAAAGGCAGCAGGAAGGTAAAAAACCGAAAAAAGAAGACACTTCATTTGAAAAGGTCAGAGAAAAACAAAATGAGGCTCTTCGTAAACTAGAAGAAGAATTTTTCGCAAAAGTTGGCATTGAAATAGGAGAAGAAAAATCCCCTGAAAAATCTCCAGAACGCAGAGAAGCTGAACAAGACTTCACTCCAGTCCCCCAGAAACAAAAGCCACCTGAAATGGTAGAAAAAAAGCAAAGCCTAAAAGAAATTGAGCCTCAAGAAGTTCCACAACAAGAAGAAGCTCAGCAAGAAGAAGAAGAAGAAAAAGCAGAAGAAGAAATGCCAGAAAATGAAAACCCTGAAAGTGAGCATGGAGAACTCGAGCAAGAAGAACAGCAAGGAGAGGAATTAGATAAAGAAGGAGAAATGGAAGGAGAGCAGGAACAGGAACAGGAACAGGAACAGGAACAGGAACAGGAGCAAGAACAAGAACAAGAAGAACCACAAGAACCAGAAGTGCCTAACCAAGAAGGAGGTGGAGGGGTAGATGGAGTTGTTCCACCAGAAATTTAATCAGATAACCGATAAATATAGAGAACTTATTTATTTCTGCGCCATAAAATCTTATAATGGATCTGTCAAAGGAGCTTTTTGATCAAACTGCATGTGCTGCTGATGGCTCAATTCAAAATCCTCTAATGAATGCAGTTTCTACACTTCTTACAGGTCCAGAAATAGCAGCATTGGATTCTGAATTCAATAGCACTGAGCATGAGCATTTTCAAGATGCATGAGAAGAATCAGAAGTTCAGCAAAAAATTGCTGATGAAATTCCTCATGAGCAGCAATTTGAAGAAGCCTGGCATGATCAAGACATTTTTGAACAAGCTTGGGTTGACCATGATCCACATGCAAATCCATGAACTACCAATTTTAATAACCCAACTCCTGAAGCCTTAGAACAGTTTATTCGAATGTGGCAACAAATGTGGCCTCAAGAGCTCCCAAAAACACCTAATTACGTTTTCGATGAATTCAACCCTTACCTCCAAGCTGAGAATCCTTATGAAATTGCGATGGATTATTTAGCAAATAATCAAATAAACCATGCAATTTTAGCTTTAGAAGCAGTTATTATGAGAGACCCCAATAACTCAGAAATATGAAAATTGTTAGGCCAGCTAAATGCTGAAAACGATGAAGATTTCCGTGCAATTGCTGCGTTAGAAAAAGGCTATGAAATCGATCCTTATAATCTTGATATTTTATTATCTTTGGGAATGAGCTTAATCAATGAAAAAAGTGAAGAATTGGCAATTTCTCATTTGCATACATGGCTATCAAATCATCCTGAATATCACAATATACAAGCAGTGGGGGAATCCCCAAGGGAGCAAATTAAAAATGCATTTGAACAGGCGAGAAATTTAAACCCAAATGATGCTGATATTTATCAAGTGCTGGGAGCTTTGAATTTTATGACAAAGGACTATGAGATAGCTGCAAGTGCATTTTCAAAAGCACTTCAGCTAAAACCTGACGATTATTATATATGAAATCGATTGGGTGCTACATTAGCAAATCAAGGAGAAAATCATTTAGCAATACAAGCTTATCAAAAAGCTTTAGAAATCAGACCAAGCTATGTAAGAGCTTGGGCAAATCTAGGAATTGCCTATGCAAATGTTGATGAAATGAACACAGCAGCTCGATTTTATTTATGTGCATTATCATTGAATCCAAATGCAGTTCAAATATGAAACTATTTACTCACCAGCTTTACTTGCTTGAGGAGATGGGATTTGATTGAGAAATTAAAGCAGTTTAATCCCATGATATTCAAAGATGAATATGATATAGTCACAGCTAATGATTTGCCACAAGCGAAACATGTAGAAAGTGAGTGGGCGAATGAATTCATAGTGGAGTAGGTATTGTATCTAGACATAAATAAATATTTTATTACTGATTTTTCGTTTTTAAATCAATAAATTTAAAATGGTTGACAACAACATTATGCCTACATCTGGCCAAAGAGAAATTGCTCCAATAACCCTTGCTATAATTAAGCAGCAAGCTCAAGATCGTGAATATGATATTGTTGATGAGCCCATAGGCAGAGTTAAATTAAAAAATTACACTTCAGAAGATTCTACTTTAGCAAATGAAAAGCCATTAATAAGCTATTATTGTTCACTATGTGGAGATCATGCATTTGTCAGCTCAGTACCTCTTATAGAGCTGCCAAGACGTAGAACTGATTTTTCTTTAATAATTCCGGAATCTCAAGCAATAGTGTTTCAGCGGTATATGACTCCTGGAGAAATCATAGGAATTCGCAGAGAAAATGGCATTGAGAAACAGTGAAGGTGAAAATGTAAAGGCTGCAACATTGATTTAGGCTATCAGTGTGTGAATTTTGATAGTAAGCTTCCCAATGAAATAGCCCCACATCTGTATAAAAGCCAGAGTTCTGTTAAGGTTCCAGAGAAAAATCCAAATAAAATGAATTTTTATATATTGCGAAATGCTTTAGCGACAGATGTTAGTTGTAGCGAATTATTAGAAGAATTTGCAAGATTAAATAGTATTAGGAAAAGGCAAGAAATAGATAGTGAAGCTAATAATTAAAAATAATGCTAATATAAAAAAGTCTCCCAAGGAAGAATCGAACTTCCACCTCCTGCGTTACACCGCAGTCGTGCTACTTACACTATCAGGAGCTCTGAAAACGCTACACCCTTCAAGCTTATAAAGGTATTTTTGATCTTTTTCTCAAAATGAAATTTTGACTATTTAGAATTTATTTTGAATTTCATTGATTTTTTCATTAGTATTTTAAATGTTTTTTCTAAATACTTATAAGTAAAAAATTAAAATTGGTAAAACCTATTATGCTTATTGAAATATTTAAATTATTTACCCACCTTAAATTCTCAGCGTATGATCCATCCTTTGAAGCCTATCTAAATCTTCTTTCAGTCTTTCACTTTCTTGTTGCATTTCTTCGATTGTTTTTTCCCCAGACACCCTAATGCTGTTTCTATCCCAAACTCTATTAAATCTCTTCAAATCCTCAATATAGAAATCAGACGAAGTCGCTTCTTTGAGCTCATTGCGGCGCTGAATTGACAATAAGAGCTCTCTAACACGACTTAATTGATTTTTCGCGTATTTTGAATTTTCAATGTTTTCAAGTTCTTTTTCGATTTCAAAAATCCAGTCATAAACCCTTTTCCATCTTTCTTCCTTGAACCAGTCTTTCATTGATTGGCCTTTTGAATATCCACTTTCATCAGCCGCATGGGAAATGTTAATAATCGAACCTGGACGCAATGACATTAATAATTATGATGTAAGGCGATTTTTTCAAATTTTTATTTTAAAATATGATTTCTAATTGAAGTGCTTAGCCTTAATTATTGTAAGGATTTCCATCATTTAATCAAGTTGAGAATTCAAGAATATTTTATATAATTATAAATTAATTTTTTTAGAGATCAAATTGATTATTGTAATAAAATTTTTGCTGAGAGTCAAGAATTTAATTGGAATATAGATAAATGCTTATGACTCCAAGAAGAGATCTTTATTTCAATTTTTTTGATATGATAAGTTCTTGAATAATATAAATTATATCTGAAGGCTTAAAGAATACAAGAGCATAGATCATAAGTGAGCTTCTTTCGTAAGATAATATCTTTGTTCATTCCAAGTATTGTAAAATTAAATGAAAATCAATACACAAACTGTATCCATAAATACTCAGTTTGGTTATATTATCTAAATAATTATCTTAACTTTTAATTTGAATCAAGAAAAATAATTTATGAAACCCCAAACAGTTATTGATATTTATAAAATAAATAAGTCCTAATATTGCTTTAAAGTTCAATAATTTACAAGAGTTATAAATAATAGTATGGCACTTTGATAATTTATAGATTTCAAACATTGGCCAAAGTTATTTATGATTAGATTTTATTTATATAATTTCTTTGATTTTGTAGTAAAGAAAATTTAGTCAGCAATTTATCTCCCATTTAAATTATTATCCATGAAAAGGTCAAAAATCTCTCTTTCTCATCTCGAAAAACCCACAATTAAGAAATACAACGTCATAAAGAGCATCCTTTCAAATCAAAATATATTTGTTTTACCATACCAAGAAAGTACAACGCAAGATGTTTGCATCCAGACCAATGAGGGATTTTCTTATGATGTATTCAATAAAGTCTATGAAGAAAGCCCAGAAAGCAAAGGTTTAGAAATAATAAAATTAAAGCCAACTCATGAAATGGGAAATCCACTAAATTGTGTGGCTCTATCCCTCAATTTAAGAAATCCTGAGAAAAAAGAATCAAAAAAAGCACCCATAGAAGAAAAACCATCTTCTTCAGAATCAGCTGAACCTCGCATTGAATATAAAAATTTAATGAAGGTTTACCAAAGCTTTGGAAATCTTCCCAAGCCAAAGTCATTTTTAAATAATGCTATAACTGATAAAGCTTCTCAAAGCTTGGCTTCAAGTGAAAAAGCATCCCCTTTAAAATCTTCAGCATACCCAAAAGTCCAACTTTCCAAAGAGCTATTGGAGTATAAAAGCCTTGCTGAAGCATATCAAAATTTAAGTGATTTACCTAAATCAAAAATTGATAAAGAGCGTCCAAAAACTTCTTTGGACCATCAACGCCGTAGATCATGTTCTGATAAATCAGTATTAGGACTGCAATATAAATACTTTGCCTCAAATATAGGTAAAGAAAAAAAGCCTGCTAAATGCAATAAATGCAACTCAATTTATTGCATTTGCCATGACAATCTTTGCTTGGATCTTGTTAAAGAGCATCAAAAGCAAGTCAATAAATGTGAAGAAATCAAACAAGAATTAGGAGTTTTAAAGAAAGAGTTTCAGTCTTTTCAGAAGAAAAAAGGATCAGCATCGAGCAATTTTTTTATAGAAAATAGCGAAAGCTTTGAATCTCCCAGAAAAATTTTATATAAAAATATGATTAGTCATAGAAGAATAGCGACGGCTGGAGAAAAAGGAGAAAAATCAATTGAAAGCTTGGGAAGAAAAATGAAGAAAATTAGATTGGAAAATCGCAGAAGAAATTCCAACTCAAGATCTTCAATAGCTTTGAATTCTCCTGGCATTGTGGTATCACAAATAGATACTTCTGCTTTAAAATGCAAAGTGAGAAGCTAGATATGGCAGACCATATCTAAACATTTTAACTTTCATATTCTCGATAATTTAATTAAGCTATAAAGTATTATAATTAAACTATTAGTTAGTTACAGGCTCAAGTATTTTTGCTTGCCTAAACAATGCGTCTTCATCAGATTGGAAATCCTGGGCCTTTAAATATTGATATAAAATTTTTATTGGATGGAACACCAATAACTGCTGCTGGTAATTGGTTATTCTTTCTAGTACATCCGCAGTCGATTTATGCTTGAGAACATTTATCAATCCTGATTCAAGTCTATCCTTTCTTCTTATATCATTTTGATTTAATTCCTGTCTTAAAGCCAAGAAGCAAGGCACTTTGCAGGGATTCGTCACCATTTCTTGTCTTACAGCAGTAAAATTGGAATCGTAAACTTCTTCGAGTCTCTGCCACATTCCTCTATGGGTTGCACTTTTTTTAACTTCTTTACAGGTAGCATCCAATGCTCTTATAGTATCACTTTTTAAGGCTGAATTAATTATAAAAGGACTTTCAAAGTTAAAAATCACTGTTAAACACTCAGTAGCAACTTCCAACAGTTTTTTAACAATTTTGACTCGATTGTTCATATCAGATTGTGAAATAATTGCATTCAAAATCAGCCCTCTGCAGCTTGAAAATCTTTTGGAAATTGCTAAAACATTTGGGGCTAAGGTTTCTCGATCATTTTTTTCCCAATTTCTTGATAAAAGTTCTCCAATTCCTACAGCTTTTAACATATCACTTTCAATCAAAGATAACTGTCTTGCAATTTCTGTCGGGCTTCACAGCAAAAGTGGCTCCATTTTGAAATCGATTTCTTTTGGAAGCTGAGGTGGAGGAGGCTCTCTTAAGTCTCCAAATGTGCATTTATTTTCTTTTTCTTCTTCATCCAAACTGGCTAATGACTGTAAAATCGGTTTACAATTCGTTTTTGTAAATGGATCCGTTGTAGAATCTCTCAAATCTTCCAAAAATCTTTGCAGCATCGCTTTAATTCCTTTTTGTTCCTTAAAATGCATAGGCCACAGCTTTATTCATTTTTTCAATAAGCTTGCCACTTTGCTTTGAATACTTCGAACTTTTTTGGTTTGAAATGCTTTTAATTCACTAGCTGACATAAGAGGAGGACTCGGCACACTATGCCTCCAGATTAATGCTTCCAATAGCTCTTTGGGAGACGAATAAATCGGAAACGTATAAAACACAATATTAGAAAGCTCAGTTGTCCCTTCATCAGTAATTTTTTCAATAAGCTTCAAAAATGTGGCACCTACAAGCTCTTGGTCAGGTGAAAATTCAACGTTACAAGGCAAATCAGGTTCGTCAAATTTATAGACGGAGTCTTTGTTCTTTACTGTGAAAATGTCACGACAAAGCTCACGGAAATGTTCTGGTAAGTATTCTAAGTTTCGCTCAAGGTCGTCATCAAGGATATCGATAGGTTCTCCATACTCTTCTTCCATACGGGCATTTTCTTCAATTAAGAACTGGAAGAGCTCCGTGAGATCTCTTCCATCTGAAAGCTTAACTTGGATATTTCCTAGAGAAGACATTTTATTAGACGCAAATTAGCCTAAATAATTAGATTTAAAGGATTGGATAAGATGGCTCAATGTTGATCCCACAGATACCTTGTCCAGCTGATATTTGGATTCTTACATATCCGTTTTCTCCCCAACCTGCTCCCCATGAATTTTTAACAATCCAATAAGGTGGAGAATTAGTAGTGTTGTAACCTACAACTAAGACACCGTGGTCTAGTTCAACACCGCAGTTTTTAGTGATGATGCCTCCTTTGTAGTATTGCCAGACGTATTGATTTGCTTGAACAGCAACAGAAACTGGCTGTTGAGCAACTGCACTTTGAAGAGCAGTTGGATTGGAGGTTGGAACATTAACGTAGTTAGTGATGTTTGCTGCGATTAAATGCTCGGCTGTAGTATTGCAAGTACCATTCTGTGCAGTATATGGGTAATTCGATTCAGTTGTGATTCCATTAGCCATGATGAATTCAAAAGCATTATCCATAAGGCCACCAGCACATCCATCATTTCCATAGGATCCAGAGCAGTCTACGAGTTCTTGTTCTGAAAGAGAAATCAGTGGATTTCCTGAGATTTTCCAAAGACCTTCAACGGCTCCAGTAGTAGAAAATGCCCAGCAGCTTCCACAGTTTCCTTGGTTTTTGACAGGAGTTACAGCACCTTGCTGTCTCCAGTCTACAAAAGTTGGAAGAGCTTGAACACCTGCAAACTCTTGCTCTTTTCTGCTTTCACTTCTCATGAATTTATTTGGAGTGTATTTTGCTTTGAATTCTTCTCTCGTTAAGTCAGTAAATTCGTTTACTCCAAGCACCCAGTCTTGGTCTACTTGATTTTGCATCCTAATAAAGATGAGATTATCTCTGAAAACTTGAAGTCTTTTTAAGTATTCTTTTGCAGTGTAAAGTTTATTGTAGTTAGACATGAAGAGCTTGAATTCTTCTTCTTCAAGCTGCATTTGGAGAAGGACTGGAGATTGATAAGATGAGCTGGAGAACAAAAGAATCGTACCAATTACACAAAGGGTACCAATTACAGATATAGCAATTATGAGGGATTTCTTTTTATTACTCGGAGCTGGAGATGAGCCCAGGAGATTATCCATTATTTATAATTCGCCTGAAATATGGCTGATTTCTTATGGATTACTAATTTTAAGTGCTAAAATCTAAGTAGGTTTTAAATAAATAACTATTTTTTGTGGATGAATTTGATTACTAATGTTAAGAAAATAATTTTATATTAACTATATATCTGCTAATATTTAATATTTAAGGAATGATTATAAAATCACAAATCTTTATTTAGTGGCATTTCCCCAATAGTATTTGGTAATTAATATATGATTTCATTCCTGGTAGTAATATTTATAATGGCAGTTGGTGGGTTTAAATTTTGCAAATTTTATTCTAGATAGTAAGAGGTATATTAAGAAAGATTGTCTTCAATTCGATTTATGATTATTAAATTTTTAGGAATATGGGATTTCAAATTAAATTTATAATACTTTAACCAAAGCCAAAGTATTAGAACATTTTATTTCTGAGATTTTTTAATTTCAAAAGTTTCAATAAAATTCAAAGAGCTGAGAAGCTTAGCATGAATTGAAGGATATTTGTCAATTATTTATAAAAGCTATTAAATAAATTAGCTTAAGGCAAAAAATTATTTTGATTAAAAAAACATATTTAGAGAATATGAAATGCATCTAGATGCTTCATAAAATTAACTATATCATTAAGCGGATTGCCATGAGAAATTTTTACTCATAAACATCCTCAGTCAATGTTAAAAAGAACAGAAATTAATTAATAGTTTGTATTACTAATGAATTAGCCATTAAAATATAATGCAGCATGCATTTTTATTTGAACTTGCCACTTTTGCTTTAGAAAAATTATAATAGCCAGGCACCGAAGCTAGTTGCTTGATTGTTTCATCTAGAGTTAAGTCTCTAGGAAATTGATCACTTTGAATTGAATAAATTATTTTTAAAGCGTCAATGCAGCCCAAAATTTGAGGTTTATTTTGGTAATATGTATTAACCTCTTTTACTGTGAAGAAAGTCACACACTTAGCCGCCAGACCATAATTTATCCAATATGCTACTTCAGGATTATTTTCAATCGTGATAATTTTATCTCTGCAGTTTAAAATTACATTCTCTGCTGTCTTTTTAGTTACATTTTCTCTTGTCCTTGAATCCATGCCTAAAATGCTAATAAGCCTTATAGCACTTTTTTTGACATTATTGATGGCTGGTAAGTCATAGATCCCAGAATATGCATTTTTGAACACATTACCTGCGATGGGAGCTAGTTCAATTGCATATGAAAGCACAGAAGATTGCGGTCTTTCATTATTTGAGCCACTATCAGAGCAAATTGATTCAGCATTTTTAAGGACGATATTAAGCCTGTCATATAAAGCATCACAATAGCTTTTTATTTTAGACGCCCCACTTTCTCTTTCAGAATTTAATTGAGTTGGATTAGACTCTACTGCCACTTGCTTTTCTACTACCTTTTGCTCTTCTAATTCATTCATAACTGATTGTGGACAGCTATTTGTATTTTCTGGTTTTTTTCTAAACTTTTCTATGTCGTTTATTCATTGATGAATTTCTTGTTTTGTTTCTTCAATTAATTGATTATCTTCAGAATGTAGAGCATTACTTACCTTTTCTGATATTTTTGAGTACTTCTCTTTAATAGCTTCATATTTTTCATTGGCCTCTTTCTGGTATTTTTGGTTTGCTCCACTAGAAGCATTGGATTTTTTGAAATCTTCTTTTAATGTAATAAAACTGTTTTGTAGCTCATGAAATGCCTTGAGCAGGCGATCACGATTTTGATATATTTTTCCCTATAATTTTTTTCAGCATATTGTTGCTTATTATTGGTAAGGCTATTTGCTTGTAATTCCAGTCTTGCATTATAGCAAAAATTGAGTTTTTCCCTTCTCCCATTATAGAGAGGATTGTCTAGATTCAGCATCCAGGCTCGATATCTCAAACTTATTGCTTCCATTTGTCTACCTAACTTTTCTAGTGATAAAATTTTCATATTCCTGGCATTTGGATAGTTATTTTGAAGCTCAATTACTTTATCAAAGCACTTTATTGCTTCTTCATGCCTTTCTAAATCTGCAAGACCAGTGCCCATATTCATATGATAATCCATGTCAGTAGGATCGCATCTTATTGCTTCTGCATAGTTCTCTATTGCTTCAAGTTTTTTCTCTAAATAATCATAAATAGTAGCTTTATTATAATAGGCTCTGCCATAATTCGGCTCTATTCTAATTGATTCATTGTAGCAGTCCATAGCCTCAGATACTCTATTTAAAAGTCATAATGCATCTCCTTTCATCAAGTGAGCTTCTGCTAGATCGGACTGCATGTTTATCGCTTCGTTTGCACATTCCAACGCTTCAGGATATTTTCTCAAGTTGATAAGCACAGAACATTTGACTGCAAGAGAGATTGGAATTTTAGGATCAAGGCTTAAAGCTAGATTGATAGCTTCCAGAGCTTCAAGATGTCTACTCAGGCCGTTGAGAGTGTTGGCTTTGTTATGATGATAAATTGAGCAGTCAGGTTTGAGTCTTATTGCATCGCTATATGAATCAATGGCCTCAGGTGCTCTGCCCAAATGAGAAAGTGCAATGCCTTTATTATTGTAAGCATTAGCATAGTCAGGCTTAATTTTGATTGCATTTTCGTAACACTTTATTGCTCTTTTGAATTTTTTTTGATCCAAAAGACTATCAGCTTTGAGTTTTAAGGTCTCATGCTCTTTAGAGTTGTTTGAGCCCATGTGATTTAATTATTCTATAATTATTAAAATAAAATAGATTGTAATTAAGAGTATGAAAAGTTAAAATGGCTAATAGTCTTAAAATTAAAATTTATAACGCTTCTTATTTTACACAAATATTTTTTGAAAATTTTGAAGTAATTATTTTGGGTAATATTGATATATTGCTAAAAATAGATTTATTTTCTTTATAGTAAGTGTTTATATTATGTCTTTGATTAGTACTAGTTTTCTTTATATGATTTGCCAATATTGAATGCAATTGGAAATTAAACATGCTGATTTTTGAAATAAACCAAATCAAAATCCTCAAATGCTTTTAATTGGAACTAGAAATTTTAATTAGAAATCCAACTCGATGTAATAAATTTTTGAAGAAAATTGAATTTGAAAAGTTTACTTAAATCTGGAATAAACTCTCCAGCACAGTATTATATAAGCTAAAATAATTGAAATCCAGGAAATGTTTACAGATGCATTAAAAAACAAAAATTAATTAAGAATTTATGAATCTAAGAATTAACTACTAAAAAATAAGGCAGCATGCATTCTTGTTGGTATTTGAGCTAGTGCTTTTTGGCTTAGAGAATTTATAAGAGCCAAGCACAGAAGCTAGCTGCTCCACTGTTTCTTCTGGAGTCAAATCTCTTTGAATTCGTCCACTTTGAATTGCATAAATTATCTTTAAAGCATCAATGCAACCTAAAACCTCAATTTTGTTTTGATAATACGTATTTACTTCTTTTACTGTGAAGAAGCTTCTACATTTTGCAGCAATTCCATAATTTATCCAATACTCGATCTCAGGATCATTTTCAATTGCACTTATTTTATCCCTATTATTTAAAACTGCAGTTTGTACTGTTCTTTTAAGCACATTATCTCGTGCCTCCGTATCTATGCCAAGAGTACTGATGTACTTTATCGCATGTGTTTTGATATTATTGCTGGGTGGGATTTCATTCATCACAGAATATGCACTTTTGAATAAATTTCCTACTATGGGGATGAGCTCTATTGCACGAGTGAATGCTACAACTTTTGGGTGTTGAGCACTTGGATCATAATTTTGATGAGAGCAAATAACTTCAGCTTCTTTAAGGGCAGTATAAAGTCTGCCATATAGAGCTTCAATATATATTGCTGTTTTAGATTGACCGATTTCTATACCAGGCTTTTCTTTAACTTCATTTGATTCTATTTCCCCTGTTTTTTTTTGCTCCTCTTCTATGCCCATAGAGGATTTCAAATCAATAATTTTTTTTTCTGTTCTTCTTTTAAATTTCTCTATATCTTTTATTTGTTGCTGAATTTCTTCATCTACTTCATCATTTGGCTCATTATTTTCTGATTGTAAAATGTCACTTACTTTTTTGGAAATTTTTGAATAGCGTGCTTCAATCTCTTCATATTTTTCGTTTATTTCTTCTTGAGAGTCTGGCTTTGCTTCTGCAGCAGCTTTGAGTTTTTCGAATTCACTTTTAAATTTAGCAGCAAACTTTTGCAGGTCTGTGAATGCCTGGCTTAACTGAGTACTATCTTGACTTGCCACATTGCTAGAACTGATCGTGTTTTCATTATTATTGACTCTTTGATTGCTGCTGACTTGACGATTTCCTTGTGCTTCTAGCATTGCAT
>CATKHM010000023.1:23242-62251 GCA_949751825.1 Blepharisma undulans
ATAATTTGGGTCATATTTGATTGCCTCATCATAGTATTCAAGTGCATCAAGTTTTTTTTCAAATGCATCGCAAATAAGAGCTTTATTGAAATAAGCTTCTGCAAGATCAGGCTTTAGCTTTATTGCTTCATTATAGCAATCAGTTGCCTCAGGAATTTTTTGTAATTTAAAGAATGCATTTCCTTTCATGAAGTGAGCTTCTGCAAGATCAGGCTTTTGCTTTATTGCTTCATTTGCACATTCCAGGGCTTCATTGTTCTTTTCTAATTTAAGAAGTGCAGAGCATTTGACAAGATAGGCCATTGGGAAGTTAGGCTGTATCTTCAAAGCTGTATTGATAGATTCTATAGCTTCAAGTTCTCGACCCAAACCATTAAGAGCATTGGCTCTATTATGATAAAATAATGCACAGTTAGGCTTAAGTCTAATGGCTTCATTATAGCTTTCCATTGCTTCTGATAATTTGCCTAGACATCCAAGAGCTTTACCTTTATTATTGTGGGCATCAGCATAATCAGGCTTAAGTTTTATTGCTTTCTCAAAGCATTCGAGCGCCTTTTTGGGATTATTTTGCTCCAAAAAGCCATTGCCTTTGAGTTTCCAATGTTCCTGGTCTTTAGAGTTGTCTTGACCCATAGTATTTAATTATTCTATAATAATTAAAATTTAATAGATCGCCATTGAGTTAAGTTACATATCAATAGTAAAGTTAAATCTTTTAAATGTTCTATAAAAACTATAAAAATGGTGAGCAATCACTTGAAAGATTTGATAATAATGGTACTTCATAGGTACAAAAATTTAGGGAATATTTTGAGCAATTTAGTATTAATTCTGGCATAAGGCCAAATGAAGTCCATCGCCGGATAACCATCCTTTCTGAATATATTCCTGCCAATTCAACTGTATATTATTGTGATATGACGAGCATCTGAAAGGATGGGCAGGGTTAGCTTCGCTCTCTATTAAATTAAAGTGAGCGGATCGATTAATGTAGAAGAGTAAGGATCTAAATAGCAAACAATAAATCGAAATATTATTATTTATGACTTCAAAAATTATCATTGAAGATATATTCAGAAAGCCGGTACAGAATTAAAAATAATTTAGCAGCATCTATTTATTTCTACTCTATAGTCTGCAATCAGATGCTTACTTTAGCACCTTTTGCATAAATACCAAGCTCTAATACCCAAAACACTTTATTTATTTGTTTTACTTTCAGGAAAGTGACACTAAGTTCATGTTTCCAACAATTGATATTATTAAATATTTAAAATTAGTTATTAATAAAATATTAAATATTTACTTTAATCATAAGAAAATCATGGAATATAATTTCGATATTTAGACATTTCACACAGATTTATATTCTGAGCTCAAAATAATTATAAAATGGCAGAACTAAGAGTTGGTGGAAAATATACTTTAGGTCGAAAAATTGGCAAAGGGTCATTTGGCGATGTTTATTTGGGCTGCAATACCCAAACTCATGAAGAGGTCGCAATCAAGCTAGAAAATATTCGATCGAGGCATCCTCAGCTTATATTTGAATCAAAAATATACAGAATTTTGCAAGGAGGCGTTGGCATCCCAACCATCCATTGATTTGGGATTGAAGGTGAATACAATGTTTTGGTGATGGATCTTTTAGGCCCTTCACTGGAAGATCTTTTCTCGTTTTGCAATCGTAGATTTTCACTTAAAACAGTCTTAATTTTAGCAGAGCAAATGATATCACGTATTGAATTTGTCCATGCGAAAAATTTTTTGCATAGAGATGTAAAGCCAGATAATTTTTTAACTGAGCTTGGAAGAAAAGCGAACCAAGCTTATTTGATTGATTTTGGATTAGCTAAGAGATACAGAGATCCTCGGACACAGCAGCATATTCCATATAAAGAAGGAAAAAATCTTACAGGTACTGCAGGATATGCATCTTTAAACACTCATCTAGGTATTGAACAATCAAGGAGAGACGATTTAGAAGGACTAGGATACGTTTTTATTTATTTTTTGCAAGGAGTGCTTCCTTGGCAAGGCCTTCAAGCTCAAACAAAAAAAGAAAAATACGAAAAAATCATGACTAGTAAAATGTCCACAAGCATAGAAGCTATGTGCAAAGGGCTGCCTAACAAATTTATTATTTTTATGGATTACTGCAGAGGGCTAAGATTTGAAGATAGGCCAGACTACTCATATTTGAAGCATTTATTTAAAGATTTATTTCTCAAAGAAAGCTACCAGATTGATTTTATTTTTGATTGGACTATATTGAATTTATCAAAAAATATAGCGAAAGAAGAAGATAAGAAAAAAATAATGAGATAAAAAAATCAAATGGAATTAATTGAAGAATAACACAACCTTCTTAGTAATTAAGAAGATAAAATAATTAAAACTTATAAATTAATTATCAAAAAAATCAAAAGATATTGCACTCTAATGAATCTATATGCTTGAACTCATTATTTGTGCAAAAAGATATTAATTGAAGAAGAGGTCTAAAAATAAGTGAAACTTTACTCAAAATTTTGCAATAATTATTAGAATATGATTTAATTCATGCCATCTCCTCTTACATCTCGAATTCCTTTAAATCCAGTTTGGCTTTTATTGCTGCTATTTTGAGAGCTGTTATCTCTGCTTGCTCCAGAGCTACTTTGCTGAGGTGGAGGCGCACTTTGATTATTTAAGCTCGCATCTTGCGAATTTTTATTATAAAGCCACAAAAGTCCAGCCAAAATAAGGCTCCACTTAATTCCAAACATAATCCCAGCTCCCACAATGACCAAAGGTCATATCATTTCCATCTCATATCCTGCCACTTGAATATTCTGTGACAAGCTTCCTAATCTTCCCCCAGTACTTGGAAATAACTGAGAATTTCCTCTTCCAAACGCACTAGCACTTTGCTGCCTAGAACTTGTGTTATTTCTATTGCTAGGAGCATCATCAGGCACTATTTGTCCATTAACTATTTTTACCATTATTATCTATTAGCTTCTCTATTCCATGCATCAATCATGGCTCTACGTTCTTCACTTGTTCTGACTGGAGGCAACTTTTCAGGTGTCCTGCTTCTATGCCGTCTGCCATCAGGGCTTTCTTTTTCATGTTTTCTCTTTTTTTCTTCTTTTAGTCTTTGTATCCTTCTTTCCTTATACTCAGGGTGTTCGTAATACATCTGATGCTGGAGACTTTTTTTGAAGGACCTTGATATATGCTTTAAATGCATAAAATTGCAGTATCCGCCTCTATCGCAGTTTCCTTCATCATATTGTCGGCATCTGGACTCTTTGAAGTCAGTAACAGGTGAAAACTCAGTTGATATTACTCTGCCAGCATAATATCTTCCATTGAGATTTCTTGCTGCGATTTCTGCTTCTTCTTCGGATGCAAATTTAGCATAGACATTACCTATTAGGTGGTCTCCCATGTTGTCACATACGCTGAGTTCTAATAGTTCCCCGTAGTTGGAGAGTTCAAATCAAACTTCTTCATAAAAATCTTCAAAGTGTCTTATAGACTCTCGAATCGCTTTTTCTGGGACTTTTGTGCCTTCAAACATAGCTAGAGCTACTGCTGGGTTTTCGTACATGTGAGGCATAAGAATAGTTTGCGAGCAAAGAGGCTTGTTATGAAGACGAGTGCAGCGGTCACCATGTCTGCAGGCTCCAATTTTAAAATAAAAAGGACAGTTGACTTTATCTTCTTCTGTTCCGTAGATTCGACTTAGACGGCTTGCCATATATTTTTAATGAAATCTTAAAATTCATACAACAACCCTTGGTTGTATAAAATATATAAACTCTCATAATGAATTTTGTTAGACTGGGAAAATTAGAAAGAAAAGTGCAAAAACTATGCTTAAAGCTGCATCAAGGACTATTTGATATGGTAATTGATAAATAGCAAGATGATAGTGACGAAAGTATGATGAGTGTTGGAGAGGTAAAAGAAATCCATCCCTTAGAAGCTATGGCTCATGTGACAGAAGCTATTAAAGAATTGTTAGTCCTCAAGAGGAGTTTAAAAACTTTCAAAGAGAATGAAAATTTTGAAACAACCAAAAATTACCAAAAAGCACTCCAAAAATTGGAAGCTGAAGTGAGAGAGCACTTCAAAATTGAAAGCCAACTGAAATTATATATAGATAGCACGAAACAAAAAATAGAAGATAATAAAAAACTGCTGGACAGAGGTGCAGACGAATTAGAGAAAGAAAAAGAGAAACTTATGAAAGAATTAGCCAGTCTTGATGAAGAAGTTTCTCTTGCAAAAAAGGCAATTGTTTTACAAGATACATTGGATCAAGGAGAAATTTTAAAAGAGCCTGAGTCTGAAGATGTGAGCAGTCCTGAATCTGAGAAAGCTTTGAAAATTGTGGCAAAAAATAAAAGCTTAGAAATAGAAATAAAAAGGCTTCGTGAACAAATTAAAGAGCAAGAATGGGAAGATAAAGAAATTATTCGACAAAAAAATGAAGCCAAAAAAGCTTTAGAGAAGTATAGATCTGGACAATATAATCCAGAACTTTCAATAGCTGAGTTTTATAAGCTAAAATTTGAAGAAAAATGCTTAGAGTCAATAGAGCTTCAAAGAAAAATAAAAGATATCCAATCTGAAAACAAAAAGCTTTTTTCCTACGAAGTTCGTGTTAATCCTCATAAAAATTCATCAAGATCCCATTCTCCAATGGACGCAGAAGTTTCTGCAACTGATCGTCAGCGCAGTATTTCTCCTCTGATTCCAACTAAAAATAACCTTTCTCAATCCCATAAAAGAATTCCACGCAATACTTCGGTTGAGAAACGGAGAAGAACTCCATCAGCAGAAAGGAGGACTCAGCAATCTTATGTCACCAATTATAAAACTAATAGAGCTTTATAATTTTCCCCATAATTAAATGAAAGCTAATTCTTTTATAATTTATGACAAGAACTCAAACAAGTTAGCATTAAACGAAACGTTGAAAAAAAGGACATTACGAAGCATGACCAGTAAAAATAAAAGAGAAGTAAATAAAAGCTATGATGTGAAATTTTTTGAGCTCAATGAAAAATTATGTCAAGTTGGGCAAAATCCTAATTCTGCAAGATGCTCACCAGATAATAGTTTAAAGAGAAAAAAGAGCACTTCGACAGAAATGCCAGGCATTACATTAAAAATTGTCCCGAAAAAACAGATTATGCCATTTGAATATGACCCAATTCCATCTCCTCTTAGATGAAAAAGAAGATTTCCTCAAAAATCCAGAACTATAACAATTAGTATTCCAAATCGACACAAATCAAAAACGCCTGTATATGAGCCTACAAAATCTCTAAATAAGCCGAAAATAAATTACATTCCCTATTTGCCTTTGATTAACCAATTAATTGATCCGCCATCAAAGTCAATTATAAAGCAATTATCAAGAGAAGATCCACTAATTTCTTCATGGGAGCATTTTACAACCAGAGAATCCGAAATAATATAATTAACTTTTTTCCATTAAGTGGACAACAAGTCTAATTAATGTAAATATTTTAATAAGATTAAAGCTAAATAGTCATAAATATTTATTTACAAAGCCATTAATTCAAAATTTTGAAAATTTTATTTGATTTAAAACATTAATCAGAGCTATTCAGTTTGTCTTTCTATCTAAAAATCTCAACTATTTTATGAATAAAAAGTTGGTATTACATTTGAACTTGTCCTAAAATGCACTTTATTTTTAAATCCATTTGCAAGCCTTCTGTGCTCTATTTCTTTTTTATATTTATTTAGTAGCTCTTTCATAGGAAATTCTGAGCTATTGTGATCTATCAATAAAGATTTTGATGACTTTCTTTGTAATTCATCTTTTAGTTTGAACAGCACAAGTTTAGCCTTTTTAAATTTAAATGACCACCTAATTCTTTCCTTCTCTTTTTCTTTCAGGATTTGGATTTTTTCAGAAATCTGTCCATTAAAATTATCAACTCGACTCTCTGCATTATTTTCTATTTTTCATTCTAATTCTCTTATTAAATCATTTTCCACAACTCTTTCGCTTTTTAGCATACTGATTGTTTCTTTTAAATCATCCAAATATTTTGCGCTTTCCTTGAAATTCTTCATATTTTCAAGCTTTTCTTTTAAAATTTCAGTTTCTTGTTGTTTCTTTTTCAAATCATTTTCTAGGTCTTTTATTTCTTCTTTTATATTGATCGAAGAAATAGTCTCATAATGCTGTTTAAGCTGGTCTCTATTTTCTTCAGATTCTCTTAGCAAAAGCCATAATTTTTGGTTTTTTTCTTTAAGCTCATTTATCTTTCGATTAATAAATCTTGGAGTTCCAGAGGATGAATAATAAGATTTGGGGGTCATACTTGGACTTATAGAGGCTTGAGAGTTTGCTCGTGATTTTGCCTTTGGTGTTGGCTTTTCTTTGATTTCTTGTTCAATCTTTAATTTTCTATTTCTGTCTTTCATCTCAATTAGATCTGAAGTCAATTTTTTTATTTCTTGGTTCATCTGAGAGAGTTGTGGATCATTTTTTTCAAAGTTGATTACTGAAGCGCACATTGATGATGACGATCTTCGATGCTTCATTAATTTGATTAATTATTAATGTTTTTTATAAAACTTTGGCAGAATTATGGCTATTACTGAACTCTCACAAAATTTTGGTTTTCTTGATTTAAATTCTCAAATTTAAGCAATTCTCAAATGCTTTTTGAGTCTGAATCTAACTATTTTTTCTTATTTCACTTGACTTCACTTTTCATTCTCTAGTCTCAGAAAATACTAATTTAAGGGCAGCTCCATCTCAATTTAGCTTGAATATTGATTTTAAATGACTCTTATACTTGACATAATAATATCCTCAAATTATTTTTGTAATTTTAATATTTTTTATATTAAATTTGAAATAGCAGCTATGATTTGAATTAAAATCAAAACAATGTATAAAAATCTATATTATAATAATAAATGTATAGTGAACTAATTAACTGAACCGTTAATAATCTTCCTCCTCTTCATTAATGTTTTCGAGAAATTTCATTTTTTTAAATTCTGATAGTAAAATTTTTCCTTGCCCATTTTCATCTCTGCTTTTTACAATCGTCCCAAGTAATTGCCAGACGTTTCCAAGCTCTTCTCTTAATTTTGCATTCTCTTCTTTGAGAGCATTAATTTGAGCTTCTAATACAGTATTTTTTTCTTTTGATTCTTTATGATGCAACTCTGAAATTGCCATTCTAGGGATATCCGAATTTTCTTCAGCGAGCTTTATTTGGCTGGCTCTTCTTATATTTATTGGAAACTTTTGGCTAGCTTGCTGACGATCTTCATTATTGACATGGACTGAGTCTAATTTTTCGAGCCAGAGATGATATAGCAGTTTATCTTTTGAGTCTTTTGTTTTTATCACGCAAGGATTTACAAAAATTGAAAGATGGGTTAATTTTGGGAACCCTTTTAGAACTTCCAAAGTATTTTCGAAGTTGAAAATCTGATTATTGCTCAATTTGAGACACACAATTCTTTTGCATATTCTAAGTGGTGATATATCTTTTATTTTGTTATGCGCCGCTTTAAATGTACTTAGTCTAATTAACGCTTGCAATGGGGATAAATCTTCGATATTGTTATTATTGACGTTCAAGTATCTCAGATTGGTGCACTGGCCCACCCCACGCAAGCTTGTAATATAATTATCAGAAAGATCTAGAATCTTCAAATTAAAAAGCCTAGACAAATTTATGTGATCATTCGTCTCAAACTGGCTTAACCCTTTTCCATTAAGTTTAAGCTCCTTTAATGCCCCGAGGTTAGGCGACTTCGAGATCTGTAAAATTCTTTTTTCTGTCAATGAGCCAATATCACTTAAAGGGTTTTCTGGTATTTTTACATCTGTTAAAATTGATGACAGGTTCCTTTTCGACTGGGCTGAAGGAAGTGGAGCTCCTTCATCGCCGAAGCTCAAAAAGCTAGAGCCCGAGGATGTTCGATCATTGCGCCCGTTGTCTGCTTCAGGATCGTCAGCTTGGTAGCACACATGCCGACGCTCAATATGAGCTTCAAGCTCACTACGAGATTCAAATTCCTGATAATCGAAAGGACATGAATAACTCGCTTGCATTTTTATTTTTTGTTAGGTGGCTAGAATTAGTCTAGAAGAGAACATATACTTTTATATAAAACAATTTTTTTAAAAAAAATTCAAAGGAAGAGTTTAGAGATGGGATAAAGGAGAGCTGTGAGGAAAATAAGTTCACCATCTTTCAGGTATTTAAATAAACTAAAATCTTTATTAGATGATTACAATTTAGATCAGATTATGCAAGTAAATGGCAGATTTTACTTTTTAATTAATTTTGTTATTGAAATTATTAGAAGTTTTGATTGAGAATATCACTGCTTTTGGCTTTAAAATTTGCAGGTTTTATATATTTAAAAACAATAAGGTTATTAAGGATATTTTGGGCATTAGATTAATTATGGACAAGAAGGATAAAATCATTAAACAACTGCAAGAGCGAATAAATGAGCTAGAAGACATCAATCAATCTTTGAATGAAACTATTGAAGTTCTTCTCCGTCGCAACAAAGAATTAGAATCCAAACTTTCAGCGGAATCTCCAAAGCAAAATCTTTCAAGTTCTTCAACTCGTCCTTCCACAACCTCGTCTGAATACAGTCAAGATGTTCTTCAGCATATTCAAATGGACAATTTATCATTTTTCCAATCACTTATCTCTAATGGTTTATCAATTGATCATCATTTCGAGGAATCAGGAACTTATTTAATCCACGAAGCAGTAAAATCAGGTGCTATTAAAATCCTACACTTTCTATCATCAAGATGTAATGTGAACGCTGTTTCTGATGACGGTGAAACTCCATTGACACTGGGAGCAGAATTAGAAAAGCACGATTCTATTTGTATGCTTTTACAGGCTGGGAGAGATAAAGTTGATTTAGAGCACAAAAATAAGCAAGGATTAACAGCTTTGCAGATAGCTGTGAAAAAAGGAAATAAAGAAATTGTTAGCTTATTGCTAGAACATGGGGCGGATATCACAGTTACTACTGTGCTAGGGGATTCTTTATTGAGGATGGCCCAACGTGCTGGACACCAAGAGATAGTTTTGTTGTTAGCAAATTCAGGAGCTTCTTTAAGATAAATTAATATTTCATGCTTAGATTCTTTAAATTGAAATATAAATTGCATTGATTTACAAATATCTGATTAATTTAGCTAATTCTCAAGATTATTCATATAATTAAACGAAGCTTGCTGTATAAAACGGTAGTTCTTTAGCAATATGCTCACCAGTGACATCTAAAAAGAGCATTCCATGATGTTTTAGTCTGCTATACATTGTTTTAACAGTAAGTTTACTTGTTGTATTTTGGGCAACTTTATTAACGAAAAATTCTGCGGTTTGTCCTCTTCGAATATTGACAGAATCCAAGTGATTGATAAGCACTGACATAGTATCATCTTCACTTTCCATGGGTGCTACTAAAGGTGCAACTTGGTCTAATAAGCACTGCTCATTAGTTTTAATTTCCAAAAACGCTGTTTCTGCATGTGATCCTTCTAATATATCTAAATAAAGCAATTCATAAAGTGGGCTATCTGTATCCCACAAGGTCTGGTAAAACGACCTAATAAAATATTTCACTGCATCATTTTGTATTGAATAAAGATGAGGTGACTCTACCAACAGTCTTAAATGTGTATCACCTATATTATTTGGATCCACCAGCGCATCTAGTAGCTTATCTTGGATTTCTGGGTCAGGGTTGTATATATCAAGCTCATCTATTGCAAGTTCTTTCATTACATGATCAATGGCAGCCTGATCTGTGCACATATAAAACTGATCCGGATCCATGCATTTTAACCATTTTTCAAAATACTCATCAATGTCTTCTTGACTATAGCTCACTCCTGCTAAATCTTGATACACAAGTAGCCCTAATACGAATTCTCCTGCATCGCCTCCTGGTGTTCCTAAAATATCATCAACAATTCTTCCATCTAGGCATCGAAAAGCACTATGAGTAATGCGAGCATATGAAAAATTGCCATAGCCTGATAGCTTTTCGTTGACTTCTTCATAGGTGGAGCCAGTTCCTTCTCTGTCTTGAGTTAGTTTAATTTTGCTAGGATGGCATTTGGCTTCTTCTATTTCGACCATTCCCAGCTCAGAACAGTCGCATTCAACGTCATAAGTGTCTTCGCTAACTGTCATCGTGCCATCGAATTGGTCATAGCTTGATTCTGAAGTTTGAATAAATTGGCTTGAATCCAGCTTTAATGTGCAAAAGGCTACACTAAATAAAACGAATAGTAACTTCATATTTATCAAGTTTTAATGAAATTGATACAAGTTAGTTGAGAAGAAATCTGGATAAGAAATAGATGAAGGATATATATTAAATTTTAAGGATTAGTGTTTTCTTTTTCTAAGAAGGTTAAATAAAATTAAAAATAAATTAAAAATTGTTATTAAGGTTTTGATGGAATTTTGCAATGTAAATGGGAATTCAGGAAATGATCATAAATATTATTAACTCATATCTTAGTGCAAGTTTTGTATTGCACTAATATTAAAATATTACAGAGTCAGTCTTAAAATAAATTTATAAATTGTTTTCTTACTAAGACCAGTAAAAGTTTTCTCCACCCGAAATTGGTATAATTAAAATTTATAGTCATTACTGTTAGTATATTTAATTAAATTTATTGAAGCTTCAGAGATAATAATAATAATGCGACAAACTGATCTGAGTTTAATTATCCATTTCCAAAGAATGGTCGAAATAATTAAATTGACCAAAAATGTCTTAAATGTTTCGAATATAGTTTATTTTCAAACTTTTTCTTAGCTAACGAGGTAACTTCCATCTAATTGATGGCTATAAATATATAAATGTCATCAAATGATAGGCGAACGTGAACAAAAGAAGTAAGTTTTATTTAGGAAGATGAGGCAATCAAGGAGCTAGTCCTTGGTATGGGCATCCACAAATGGTGTCAGGTCTCTACTCTTCTCAAAAAACACTACGGTATCAAAAATAGAACTGGAAAGCAATGCAGAGAACGATGGCATAATCATCTCGACCCTTCAATCAAAAAAGAGCCTTGGACCCCAAAAGAAGACAAACTGATACTGGATCTTCAAAAGAGATTTGGGAATAGCTGGTCTGAGATTGCCAAATATATGCCAGGTCGTACAGACAATTCAATAAAAAATCGGTTTTATAGCACAATCCGAAGAAACTTGAGAAAATTCAACAGGAAGAGGCCAAAAAGCCTAAAACTTACAGGACCACTCAAAAGTATCCTGAAAGACACTGAAACAGTAGAATTAATTTTCAGCGAAAAGGCTCCGCCAAGAAATAAAGGCTATAAGGAAGATGAAGAGAATTCAGAAAATGAAAGCCTTTATGATTCGATATCTGAATCATCACAACAAGAAGAGCTGCAAGATGAAAACGAAATCCCAGATGCCACCACGTCAGTTACTGACGAAACTGCAACGGCAGTTACAAATATCATTGCAGCTCCAGTACCATATGTCCAAAATATTGATGTACATAATACAGCCTACAGTCCTAATGTCATATTTAGCTATCCAATTGTAAATTATGGAAATGCTCTCCAATGCTTGCATCCTTATACAGCAGCTTGGGTCAATTACATGAATCTCAATATGGTTCAAGATTTGGTTCAAAATAGTATAAAGTTCAGTAGATAATAAATAGATTATAAGCAGTCTTATAAATTAACTATTTGCGTTTTCACTTACAGTTTTTAGACAGAAGAACTTTCTCATAGTTTAAAATGATAAAAAAAGAAAATTAATAAAATATTTCCCTTGAATTGCTAATAGCAGCAGGGCAATGCTTTTAGATACAACTCATAAGTAAGCACTCTTTTTGAATGCAGGCAAAAATAATACTGATTTATTTCTAATTTCTCAATTGTTGCAAAATTTTGAGAACAGAATTTTTTTAAAAATAAAAAGTCATAGTTCTTCAAATTTAAAAAATAAAGCAATTTTAAACAAACCTGAACTTTATTAAATTAAATTTGAATGAAAAACAACTAGTTTATAAGAAGACTACAAATAAATTTTTTTATGGTACTCTTCAAATTTCACAAAAAATTATAACTATATGTTCATTGATGTCACAATTAAAAGATTATAAAAAGATTATGGGTAGACATTATTATAGATAATTCGAGATAAGCTTTATAGCATGCTTGCTGGAGATAGTCACTGGAAGCAGCTCAATTTTCTGATAAAATTGTATAAAGCTTCAGTTACATTACGAATCTAGAAAGTTGATTTGGGCATATAGCATAGAATAGAATTATGCTCCAGGTTTTTAGCTTCATTCTCATTCAATTTTTTTGTATTAGTGTATAGTTAAAAACCGCCATCACGATCTCGCTCAATACTTCCATCTTTAACTCTGCTTATTTTGCTTGAGCGATATTTTTAACTGTGTCATGTGGAATAATATCAAGATATACTTTCATTAGAATGTATTATTGTATTTATTCTATATGCAAAGATTATTTTAAATGACCAAGGCACTAAACCAAAAATAAAATTAGATGTCTCAATTTTAAGCATGCTTTCAGCATAAAAATATGAAACATTAAAGACATTGTATTAAAGCCATCTAATAAATTATATTTCTTAAACTTAAAAGTATTTTTAATTAAGTAGCATAAGCCTGTGTGCCATCCATATTTCATTCAAATAACTAAATATGAACAAGTAAACTACTTGCCTGTCTTAAATCAAGAATAAATTTCAGATCTCGGAGTTCATAGAAATTATATCATAATTTAAAATTATTCAATTACGATTCAACTTTAGATTTCCTTCCTTCATATAATTGGAACCCTATTTCTTTCGTCAATAGAGTGCTTCCCATCACCATCATTGAAAGTCCGATTAAATACATTATTCCTTCCCATCCTTTGACTGGATTATCCGAGCACAATGAAAGACCATCAAGGTCTTCTGCACAAGCATCTGAATATTTTTCACAAACAGCAGCAGTGCTTGCTGTAAGATTGAATAAAAATAAATAATACAAGCTCGCCCATGCCACTGCTGATAATGAAATACAAGGAATTTGGAAAATTTTCATGAATTTGATTCCAAATCTGAATCCACATGCAAGAATTAGTAAAAAGTGGGGAAGAAGCTTGATATATGAATACCATTTGTCAGTTTCTCCGATATCGTTGTATTCTTGAATAAAGGCAGGAAAAGTCAACGCTGTTCCGAGGAGAGAAACGCTTAGCTCAACAATCATTTTATTACCATGCTAGATTTAAACATCGAATAAATGAAATGGAACAATATTAAAATCCAGTTAATTGAAAATATTAGAAAAGTATTTATATATATGAAATACAAAATTCAAAAATTTGCATATAAAGAGATATTAATAATTCCAACCATGAATTTCATATAAACTTTGAGAAATCCTATAGATTAAATAAGATATCAAAAATCTAAAATAAAGCTTTGGCTTTCTCCATATGATTTTAGAAAATTAATTTAGTTATCCAAGCTTTATTTCTATTTTGAAAAAAATGAAAAATTGAGATATTATAAAAAAATTGAAAAATAATGGCATTTGAATACAAAATCTATATATCCTACATATACTCTACATCATTAGATTTAAAACGATCTATATTTTCCAGCCTACGATAAGAATATAAATTTTTAAAATGGGCTGCTGCCAAGACCGTGAGGTAAACTATAACTAGGAAAGAGAATCAGGACATTTTCAAAGAAAAAATCAAAGAAGGTTTATCCTAAAGCGAGATTATGATTTGGATAATATGAAAGATCAAGAAACCATGATTATAAAAGAACATTCAGATCTCTCAATGTCAACTGAGAACATCACTGAACCAGACGATGAAAAATACTTGAGAGCTCAGCTTGAAGCATATAAAAATGATAAAAATTGAAGCGAAATTGTGAAAATGATTTCAAATAGAACAGAAGTCACAGAGGCTAAAATCTATATCAGCTGAGCAGAAAAGCCAAAAACTGTTGGAAGTTTGGCTATTGCATATTTATGTAAAGAATGTAAAAGTGATCCGAAAGTAATTGCGCCTTTTATTGAAGAAGTACTGCCTGCATTACTCACAAGCATAAAGATGGGGACTGATGATTTGAGAGAAAACTCACTATTATTACTCTTTTATTTTGTAGATGTTGCAAGTGAAGAAGCTATTTCGAAATTGTTGAAATTAAGCATATTTAAAGCACTGGTTAGATGGTTTTTATGCTCAAAGCCCGAGTTGAGGCACATTTCAGCTGATATTTGTGATAAAATTTACCGAGGAAGAAAAGACGCCCAGGAAGCATTTTTAAATGAGCAAGGAGCCGTTAAACTTGTGCAATTAATTGCTTGGAGCTCAGATCAAGATGAAGTACTATTCGATTTGCTGGGATATTTGATTGATTTAATGCAAGACGCAAATGAAGATCCATTAATGGAAAACATAAGGAGAGTTCATGAAAGCATGGTATGGGATATAATAAGAAATATTGACACAACCGAAAAGTCTCAAGAATTAATGGAGCAGCTTGATGCTGTTATTAGACTTCTATCATATGATGAAGGATTTTCTTAAAAACTAAAATAATAAATTAACCATTCAAAATTCATTAATTTTTTCATATACTAAAGTCAAAATTTATAAGAAATCGCATTTCTAAATTAATGTTATTGATTAAATCCATTTACCAGAAGCATATCCATATATTTCGAACCCTGATAGCGCTAAATTATAAGACCCTGAGGAATTTCTATCAATTTGCACAATCCTAAAGCATCTATATCCTTTCTGCTTCAGGTCATTTGCATTCAGCTCAATTCCCCATGTCGAAGTAGCTCCACGCTGTTTTAAAGCTTGTCTTTCTGCTTCAAGATTTGAGTCATACTGAATATCCCCTGAATAATGAATTCTTCTATCCAGCACAGTCCAATCTGTCTTATTTGCCGATCCTTCCAGTTGCCAATTTAAACAAACATGGCTTGAAGAGTTTCTATTTCTGATTGTATATGATGTTGGCATAAGTAGTTTTCCAGGTCCAAAATCAATCCCAAAAAATGAGCCGATTTCATTTAAAGTCCTTAAGTTTGTGACTGATCTTCCTACAAAGTCTTCCAATCTTCCATATCCAATGCTAGAAGCGAAAACCTGGACTTGGCCAGAAATGTGAGGGTTTACCCAAGGAGTTGATTTTCCATTAGTGGCGAGGAAATAAATTGCTCCGTTTTCATCAAAATCATAGGAGTATACAAATTCTGTAGGATTTTCAGGTTTATTTTTTTCGTTAGGTAGACGAACACTTTGGGCAAATTTTTGTGGAGGCTTTGGGGGAGAAAATTTAGGATTGAATGTAGGAAGACTTTGGCGGAGGAATTGAGTTGGCCAGTTTCAAGGCTCTTCTTTTTGTGTTTGGGCATGAGGTGGGTCTTGCTTTTCATCTTCATCTTGAGGATTTTTTAAATCCATATCATTTAATTCATCCACAATTTTTTCTTTGATTTCAACTCTTTCAATGTCTTTATAGGATTTTCTTGGATTTTTGTTAACTCTGTATGAGTAAGGCTTTACAGTTCCTTTCTCATGAGCTGATAGCTGCACAGATAGTCCTTCCAGAACTAAATCTTTTCCAACTGCAATTAATTGATTTGTAGCTGCTTGCAAAAGCTCTGCATGAGTAAGAAATGGTCATCTAATTTGCTCCAACAATTCCAGCTTTTCTTGGTCAGTCATTTTTTTGATTGCAAGTTTATTTTTTGCAATTTCTTTGACATCTTCAACTTTGGCTTGTGGCTTTTTTTCTTCTTCCACTTCTTTCTTTTTATTTTCTTCCTTTTTAACCTCTTCTTTTGCTTTGCTCTTTTCTTCTTCCTTTTTGACTTCTTCTTTCACTTCTAAATTTTCTCTTTTCATAAGATAACTGCACACGAAAGCATATACGATTCCTTCAGATTTTACATTAAGTTCATTGCTTTGGCATATAAGCTTTGCATATTCCCAAGGCAAATTTGTAAGAGATTCGATTCCACTTGGCTTTCTTGAAATAAGCTCGAAGTTTTGGATAATTTTTTCTAATGAGGCTGATATTAAACTTTTACTATCATATTTAATTCCTTCATACAGAATATCAGCACCATTCTCTGCATTCAAAAGCGAATCAGCTATAAAATGCCCGGTGTACTCCACAAGGGACTGAATTTCCAAAATATGAGCCATTGAGAATATTGTAAATCCAGTCGTTGCATTTAAATTGTCAGGACCAAAGCATTGAGTAGATTGGTTAGAATAAATGTACTTTAGAATTGTTGGGAAAACATCTTTTGGCTTCATTATTGCTGTTTTTGGTTCTATTGGCTCTGGGACTTGGATGGCGTTTTTAGATGGATCTTGAAAAGTTCTGTAAAAATATTCACTTGCAGCTGCTAAAACGATTTTATGTGCTTTATAGTTAGCATCACCAACAGACAGTGTTACATCTGCAAGGAATTCTTTTCCTGCGAAGCTCTGCAGTCCTAATCTTTGCTCTGGCAGTTTTTCCATTAACTTATTAAAAATGTCATAACCCTCATGCCACTTTGAGTATTTCTGAATATTAATCAAAAATTTTCTTATAGAGCACCTGAATAAAGCATTATGTGTTATGAAATTTACTTAAATTAATTACTTCAATGGTTCAGTCCCTGATTGGTTCAGAATTTTATTGAGCACATACTCTACACTAATTCTATCCAAAGTAAAATTACTCAAATTCGATTTAAATTCAAATTTCGAGCTATTTTCAGTTCTCTCACTCCCTTCATTTTTCAAAACCGGATATATTTTTGCTAGCATTTGCTGAGTAGTCTGAAAAATTTGATACACTTGATCATCATTGAGATATCCTCTTACATCATCCCACCCTTTGATCAAAAGTATCACAAATCCTGATAAATAAGAATGCATGTGATATAGCAATGGTCTTTGCTTCCAAAAGTCTTTATTATTTTTTACTGTTATTTCTTCCTTTATATTATCCCAAAATGGAATTTCCATATTCTCTATTTTTTTGGAAAATTCATTTGCATTGAGTTTCTCTGAATCTTCAATATTTTCAAACATTTTATAAGCAATAGCAGCATCCGCAGCAAACCCAAGCCTGATTTTAAATGATTTCCATAACCATTGTGCAATCTCTTGACAATTAAAAACGATTTTCATAATTGTTGGACATTCCAACAAAGCTCTCAACCCTCTAGGACCATTTACCATTGCTGCGCCTCCAGATAATAAATCAAAAATATACACAGGTCCGTTCCATGCATGAATTGTGATGCAAGAGATTTGCAAATTCTGATCGTTTTGTATAATTTCTACTGATAAAGATATAGCTGTGCTCATTTGCATAATTCTAGTAATAGCTCCTATTGCTTGGCTTGCAGTTTCTGCTAAAAGCACAGGCGAGTACATAATGGATTCTCCAATATAAAAAGGCTTGTCTCCCATAATTTATATAAATGGAAAAGAAAAATGGTTTTCGCACTCCGTTTCATGCTTTTCAAATTGCAGGCTGAGTTATTATGATATTCCATGCCCTTATAGGTATCTTATGCATTTCATTTTTACTATCCAAACACGAATTAATTATTTTTTTGGTTTTTTATTATACAAGTTTTGTAATGCTCATTACTCAAGGATTTCTCCTTACAAAATCTGACCCAAGCATACATATTCCAATAGAAAATGTGGATAAATCACCAACGGCAGTAAATTTTATGTGCACAATTTGTAAATGCTATGTCACAGAAACATCTAAACATTGTGGAAGTTGTGATAGGTGTGTAGATAATTTTGACCATCACTGTAAGTGGCTGAATAACTGTATAGGGAAAAGTAATTATAAACAATTTATTAGCTTGATTTTATTATTAGAAATCAACCTAATAACTTTGATCATTTTTGAAATTTTAACTATTGATAAATGAAAAAGAAAAGGATTTGATATTGATGAAAATATTACGAAGGCTGATATGTTTTTTATTATTCTTGATATAATTTTAAATTCAATTTTTTTATTGCTTGATGGTTATCTGATAATTTTTCACATATTCCTAAAATTTAAGAAACTGACAACTTATGATTGAATTCGACAAAGGAAAAAAGCAAAGAAAATGGCCAAAAAAAGAGCGATTCAGCCCCAAATAATTTTTTTTGAAGAAGAGGATAACGGTACTTGTAATAAAAATAGCACAATAAAAAATCCACAAAACACGCACGATGAATTAATTCCGATGATGAATTTAAGTGATACAAAAAATTCAACTCCAAAGAATTTGCATATTGCCCATTCCTATCATAAATCAACGCCAACAACTATAGACTCAGATATAATAACAACTGATCGTACTTAACCTGTTATAACTATTTCTTACTTAAACCGTTTATAACGCTTTCATATACTTCGAAGTTTCTTCTCAAAATTTCTTCCAAAGGTCCCAGGAGTCTCTTGAATGCATGCCTATCAAGCGTAACACATTTAATATCAGTAGTTGCAACCACGTTAGCTGCTCTTGCCTCATCTTTTAACAAAGCAAGCTCTCCGAAATAATCGCCAGCTTGATATCTCATTACCTCTTCAGGCGGCATTCCAGGATGCAAAGTTTTCGTAGCTACAGCTGTGCCTTCTTCTATCATATAGAATAGGTCTCCCCACTCTCCTTCTCTAATGATATATTCTCCAGAGGCATAAGTAGCGCTAGTCAATGCGTCAGCAATTTGAACTTTTTCATAAGTGTCCATTGACTCCAGTATTTTTACTCTTGATAACAGAATTTCAAAACGCTCTCTTCTTTTTATAGCAGCTTCTTTTACAATGTTCACAAAAGTGCTTCTGTCTAAGGCCCAAAGTTCGCTGTCTACTACAGCTTTGATGTTTGCAGCTCTTGGTGCATTATAAAGCAAGGCTAATTCTCCGAATACCCCACCAGTTTCATAAAATTTCAAAAACGTTTCATTGCCGTTAATAATTTTGGTGCATTCAAGTTTCCCATATTCAACTATATATAACAAATCTCCGTCTTCTCCTTGCCTGATTACAAAATCCCCGTTCCGAACACTTTTGCTTTCCATTGCATCGATTACAACTTTTTTATCTTTTTCTTCCAAATGCGAAAAAATAAAGGAAACACTGAGCTTTGCCATAATTTTTGACTTTTGCTCATCTGTTTTATTGATAACTCGGGGAACGAAATTTTCTTTTTTATTCCAAATCCCATATGCTTCAGCAGAAACGGACGTTCTGTGCTGGAAAGATCGGTTTACAATAGTGATTTCAGGGGCTTCTTCTTCTGATTCTTCATTTTCATCAGTGCTGACTTCTTCGTCAGATTTTTTGCCTTCTTGAACCTGAGCAAGGACAAGTTTTAATCTTTCAAGCTCCGCTCGCTCTGAATCTGAAAGGGAGATGCGTTTTAAGTAATTTAACATATATTGATCAAGATTTGATGGAAAGTCTTGAAGTGCATGCTCCACAAAGACTTCCATTATGGGGTTGACTTTTTGGGTTAAATATTCACGGTCTTCAGGCTTCATATTTATTGGTGAATTAGTTGCGAATTTTTCTAATTTAAATGGAGTTTTTGAGCATTTTGAAGAAACTGGACAAGTTTACATAAAAAGTTAAAACAAATAGCAAATAATTGTCTTATTTTTATGAAAGAATTTATAGGAAATTAGAGTAGGAATTTCGATAATAGTGGCTTATTTTATTTTGAGTTAAATTAACTACAGAAATTGATAAAATAATACACTTAATGGCAGATTTAATTTTCGTCCCAAAAATTGGTCTTATAAAGAATAGTCACACTTCAATATCAAGAACCAGACTATGAGTTCCACCTGTTATTACAAGAATTTCATCTGTCCCCAAGCTTCGTTTAAGAGAGCCATTCTCAAAATCTAGAAAGCCATCACTTGCCAAAATTCCAATTATTTCACATCATAGGTCTTCATCAACATATGAGCATCACAATGAAAAGCAGCCATCAAGAAGCAACTCTGTATTAAGAAATAGCGTTATTTCAGAGCGAAAAACATCAAGAACCGTTCATAATAGTATATCCTTTGCAAATATAGAAGGTTTTAACAGATTTATCAGAGCTAATTCACAGTCTAATTTAGTTCATAATATCAATACATCGAGGAAAAGTCCAAAAATTATGAATAAAATGTTGCATAAGCTTGAAAATGTGCAAATGTACTTGAAATAATTGAAATCATGAGATTATTGACAATTATCAATCAATTTTGTTAAATATGAGAACTATTTAGATAAGATTTAAACAATATTTAAGTAATTGGGTTAGTTTATTATTTATGGAAACTAGCTAATTCAGCTTCTTTTTGCTTACGAATATTGGTCCAGCTTGAAAAGTCCAATGGATCAATTTTTCGTTGACTATCAGATTTAGAGCTTGGAGCATACTGTTTTTGTTGAATTTCTTTTGCCATGTTCGGAGAGTAGTCGTATATTGGCTGAGGAGTAGAAATTTGTTGATTTCTCATACCAAAATCCATTTGAGGGTTGCTGTATGGTGTATAGCTTTCATAAAATTGAGAATTTCTATCTTGGTAATATGAGGGAATTTTGTCATTCATAACTGTCTGATAACCATATATTGATGGAGATTGCTGCCGCAGTGGAAGATTTTGGGACTGGATCATATATGGATCTGAATAGGACTGTCGTATAGGAATATTTTGTGCTTGACTTAGATAAGGATCTACATATGCTTGTCTTTGAGGTTGGCTTGGAATCTGACTCATATATGGATCTGAATAAGGCTGAGAAAATTGAGAGCGCATTGGTGACATTGACCTAGGAATGTTATATTGAGGTGGAGGTGGTGGAGGAGGAACCTTATTATAGTTATCCATTGCAGGTGCAGGTCCCGCACTCCCAAATGGAAACTTTCCTGGAGGATAGGGATACTTTGCTTTATATCTTGATAAGAAAATTTCATTAAACTTGCTTAAAATTGAGTTGAATTCTTCTCTTTCTTTTGCTTCAGTCAGCTCGTCAATTAAAAAATCTACTTGGTCACTTGGAATTACAGAGTTCATAGAAATTTGAAAAATTATTATGAAAATAAAATTTGAGCAAAAATTTTAAAGTATGTGAACATTGACATTTAAATTTGATTTAATTGTCTTCAGCTTGATGCTCATGAACCTCTTCGATTTTAATCAAAATTGGCTCGCCAATCGATAATGACACACCTTTATCTAGACTGTTGCGCTTTTTTCTTTCCAGAAGATAGTTGCCTAAAGGTGATGTCACTTCATCATTGATGCTTTTGGCTGGAATTGCAACTTTCTGAGGCTTATGCTTGTGCTTAATCAACTGGAAAATTTCAAGTTCAATTGTCCCGAGCTCTGCGTCAGAGTTGTATCTGTTCAAAATCTGGACCAGGCTCGGGTCACTTCTGTTAATCATTTCCTGAAAAATCTGCTGCTCGGCTGAGCTTATACTTTTTGCAGCTTGAAAACTGGCTAAGATTGAGTTTGCTAGAAGGCTTGTTGATGAATCCATTTCTATTATAAATTAGAGAGAAAATAGACATTATAATAATAAACCAGTTAAGCAGGCAATAAAATTCTATTTTTATTTTTAAATTCAAAATTAAAGCAACCTGAGCTTGCCTGTTACTGCATCAATTTTTGATATTGCTTCTGGTCCTATTGCACAGACAGTAGTTGTGCCTGGCTCGACTTGAGTTCTGCCAGCATCTTTGATGAGAGCTGTATTAATCCCAGCTGCTTTCGCTTTTTCTAAATACTCTAATAATTCTTCCAAACTATCTACTTTTAAGACAACTTTAGCATCTCCTGAATTGTCCCAACGTTCTATTAGTCGTGGATCTGCAGTTCTAAATGCAAGAACGCATGCATGAGCTACCTGTGCTGCAATTTTTCCTATTCCCATACCAAGATCAGTTCTAACTAGTGCAACCATCTTATACCTTTCTTCGCTAAATATATTACTGAAAAGGCTATTGTCTTTTGCCTGAATTTTATTTTCTGTCAATTGAGCTGGTTCTTCTATGCATCCTGAGCTTAAAAGCTCCAAAGCTGTGTCCGCATTGTTTTCACTGATTTGAAGAGCTTGTAAAACTTGTGCTTGAGAGTATCCTAAGCTTATGAGTGTAACAACAACTTCAGGGTTTGGTTCCATGCTTTTAATTTAATGTGCAGATTATTTTTAGCAAGCGTGAATTTCAGGTATTAAGCAATTTGTATGAATTGAAATTAATTATTATAAGTTTGCTATTTAAGAGCAAAAATAATATTTAATATATTGAAAATGTTAAAAGATTCTGATAATAACAATTTTTTTCTGTGCTAATATGCAAGGTAAATTTTTCGTTGTTTGAAAATTGTAAATTTGAGAAAAATATCATTATTTATATTTATTAATAAAATGGCTGATCTAACTCATGCAATTGCAGGCTCTCTTGCTGCCGCAATTACTTCATCTATTGTGCAACCATTGGACGTAATAAAAACTGGGATACTTACTCAAATTCGTCAAATTTCAATTAGGGAAACTATTTTGTTTGTTTACAGTGCTTATGGGCTAAAAGGATTTTGGAGAGGTGTTCAACCTGCAGCCTTAAAAGCATCCATTGGCGGAGGAATTCAATTTTCATTGTTGGAAATGTTCAATAAAATTCTGACGTATAACCATTCTATTACAGGTCGATTTTTGCATGATAGCCAATCTGCTGCGTTATCAAGACTGGCAGTTATTACAACTTTATCGCCTTTGAGCATAATAAAGCTCCGCATGGAAGCGCCTCAGTTTAATCAATACTCAAGTGTTAGCGATGCGTTTGCAAAAATATATAAAGAGGAAGGAACTCGTGGCTTTTATAAAGGGCTGTTTTCAAATTTACTAAGAGATTTGCCTTATTCTGCACTAGCTTATGCTTTTTATGAGCAATACTCAGCACTTATATATCATCTTACTGGAATGAATAAAAAATACTCCTTAAATAGTTTTACTTCTGGAGTTTTGGCAGGATTTACAGCTTGCTTATTGACGCAGCCCTTTGATATAATGAAGACAAGATTGCAATTTGCTGATGTCGGAGGACAAAAAGTTAATGGGCTCTACTATGGACTTGTCGGAATATGAAATGAAGAAGGCTTAAGAGGATTTACTCGAGGCTTAGCTATAAGATCTTTCGAAAGATCATGCTCTTTTGGGATTATTTGGCTAATCTATGAAAAATTAAAGTTTGGAATCAAAAATCAAAAAAGATAATTATAAAATAACGATTGCGTTGATTAATTCACCAATTTCATGTTTGATTCAAGGTAAACACTTAAAAATTATTTGATAGCTTATAAATAAATAAAATTAATTATTTAAAATCTTCAAAAATGCATAATTAATAAATCTTACTTGTGATTTGAAGCAAACTTATTAATTAAAACAATAATGGAATGAAGTTCCAGCATATTTGTGCTTATTTTGCTTAGTGTTTTGATCTTTTATTTAAAACGATTCCCCAAGATCTTATCATCAAAACTATCAAAAGATTCATTCACTCTTCTCCAGCTCAGCAAGTTTGATGGAAGAGAAAATCTTATCTATATTGGCTGCAATGATAAGGTATTCAATGTGACGAATCTCCGAAAATTTTCACCTGGAGGCAAATATGAGTTTTTAGCAGGTAGAGATGCAACTATGCTATTTGCAAAAGAAAAAATTGATGGAAAATATATTAATGCAAAGCATGAAAATTTGAATGAAGAAGAGGAAGAAAGATTAAAAAATTGAGAAAAATATTTTACGATGCTGAAGAGGTGTGAAATAGTTGGAAAGCTTGCATTTGATAAAACTCAATAAGAAAATACTGTGATCTCTGGCTGAGTTATTTGCAATAACTTAATATCCTAATAGAAATTATTAAACACGTCTGACAATAAAACAACAATGAAAAGATTTAGCTGGATTCACATCAATATTACGTATGAAATATAAAATCCGAGAAGCATGATCTTATGATATTTCTCGTATCATCCTATTCTAAATGAGCATGACTACCTTCAGTACCATTTTTCTCTTGTTTTTTGCTTCCATTTGTCTCTACTGTTCCATTTTCATTATTCTCCATTTCTCCTCTCGAGTAAGTTTCTATTTCCCCATTTTCCATCTTATGCTTGTTCATTTGCTTGAGTTCCAAGATTTCTGGGCTTCTTTTGATTGGTGTTGCCAATTCTTCATCTGAGCTTTTATCAAAATATTCTTCATCTTCTTTTGCGGAAACTTCTCTTGAGTTTCAATTTTTATATGAACTATGCTTAGATCTTACTATTCAGTTTCAGCTTCCTTCTGCTGTGCATGTATACTAACAATTTGTTCTAAATAATGAGAAAGGTCACTATTTTTTAGCAGTGGCACATACCTTTGCACAATATGCTCTATAATAACTTTATTTTTTGCAGCTTTAATTTCTTCAAATATAGCTAAAATAGAAGAAAAAATCATATTTTCTTTTGGGCCGTTGTTAATAAACTCTTCGAAAATTAGTTGAAAGTAGGAATGAGATACAACATAGCGAGTCAAATATGGGTCATTTCTCTTTATGACTTCTCTGAAAAGTTTTAAAACAGCGAGCGAGATTGGTTTATCACGAAGTTGCAGTAGATCCAAGGCTTTTTGCAGTATTTCATTCATTGTGAGATAGGTTCGGATTCTTTCTTGATGTTTTTCCACACAATGGGTGAAAATTCCTAAAATTTCACATATACACATACGAATTTCTTCACGGTCTAAATTAGGGTTGCACATTTTCCCTGCAAATCTATTGAGCAGTTCATTATAAAATATTTCACATATATCTAAAAATATTTTATCCTCTATAGTAGGCTCTAGCAGTGCTTTAATAAATTTGGATACCTCTTGCTGAACCCCTATATTTTTCGAGTTCAAAAACCCTGAACAAATTTCTTTCAATATCTCGAATTCCCTTTCTTTTTGTTCCCCAGAAATCAAATAATTTTTCACAATGTTCGGCGCAACCTCCAACATATTTGTATACATTTCACCAATAAGCTCCAATATTTTTTCTTTTAATTCATCATTGTTCTTTGTTTCTTTTTGAGCATTGTAAAGCAGCAGCATAATTCCATCCTTATGGATTTCTTCGTAAAAATCCATTTTCATTTTCATCTGCTGTGTGCAGGTTTTTGCTATGCTGCTTAGCTCACAAAAGAAGTTGATAGCTCCTTCATTAAGAGCTCGGATTTTATCGAATAAAGATTTTCTGATGTCTTGGGAATCGAGGTATCCAGCTACTAATTCTCGCCAGGAGTATAGCTGATAGCATAATAAAGATTGAAATGAGGATTCTTCCAGACATCTTGATAGTGCAGTATCTTTTAAAAATTGAAGTCTATATGCATGATGGATTTTTGCTAAAAATTCTTTATCTTCTATTTCCAGCACATTTTGATATTTTACTTGAGTTTCCAAAATTTCTCTCAACTTAAAACTTTTTCCCAGAATTGAAGGATCGTGCTCCAAAGCTCCAAAAAAATCCAAATAGTATTCATCACTCAATAAGATATCCAAAATTTCGCGAGAATTTAATTGAACTATATAACTCTTACCCAAAGCTTTATAGCAAAAAAAGACCTCATATAACTTCTCTTCATTATTTTCTTCTTCTAAAAATTTATAAACTTTTTGAAGTTTCTCTAAAAATTCAGAAAACAAAACCGCTTTTGAAACTTTATCTTTATTTGCTGAATTTTCCAATATTTCTCTTATACTGTCAAGATTGTCAACATTAGGCACAGGCAAAGTGACAATATCTTCATCATTATCATCTTCAAATTTTATGTCCTTGGGATCTCTACTTTGAATTTTGCAGACTGCTTCTATCACCTTCTGAGCTCCTGCAGGATCTTGGAAACTCAGAGCGAAATTATGGTTTTCATTGTCCATTCAGGTTATAATGGTATTTCCCTGCCTTTTATAAACTTCGTCACCAATTTCAAAACTTATGAGATTGATATCAGGATCTTCTTCACTTTCAATGGATAGAAGCCTTCCCAGTATATTGATCCTGCCAGTCCCACTGTCATTTCAATCTCCGTTGCCGCCAAGAGTGTATAACTTAACTCGCCAGAACTTATCATTATCACTTGTCATTTTATCAATTTTCTGTACACTTAAGATCAAAGCAAATACTGTGATTTTAAAAATTATTGAGATTAAATAGTTTATTTAGTTCTGGCACCCAGTCTGAAAAATACTGCAAAGCAGGCAATCTTAAAAATGAAGCAGATGAAAGTTAAAGCTTCACCCCAAAACCTTATTTCTCCTTCTTTTTCTATGAAATTTTCACTTTGAGACCAAGCCTAAATATAAACCACCTTTGAGAAAAACAAAAACCATAGCAAATCGTAAACTGCTGCGAAAAGTATTGCAAACGATAATTTCATATAGCTCAAATCAGTATCATTTTTTGCAATGTGATATACAAAACACCCAAGAGCCACAGTAACCTAAATAAAGATCACATTAATAAAATCAGGTCTATATCCCATCAGCATAACTGAAAGCAAAAGATATATTATGGTCACTATATAACTACTCCAATGCCAGTCAATATCTTTTCCTAAAATCCCGTGCACTACGTTTTCGATTTTTTTAGACACTGCTTTTTCAACTCCAGCTGTTTTGGATCCCACTAATTCTGCGTCTATAAGAAGCCCGCCAAAAGGTTGGTGAAGTTTCTCGAGTTGATCATCTAAATGTGCAAGCTCTGCCTTGTCAAGCTGCACATTTTCATTCCACTGAGTCAAAATTGCTTCATAATATTTTACTTTGCTGTAAACCCATAGTAGTCCTAAATGCACTTTTCCAATAGGGGTTCCTCGAGGGTCTTTGATATCAACATAAACATCATGCTTCATCTGATCTTTTAGCAGATTCAGTGAATATGTGGATTCTCCTATTAGTTTGTGGTTCCCAAAGTTTGAGTGGTTTTTGACTGATATATAAAGATCATCTTCTCCTGTTAAAATTTGAAAAGTAAATACTTCGTTATAGGTAGGAGTTAAAGTTTTTGCTGCGAATTTGGTTTCAATTATTTGCTGCTCACAGCTGAGTTCAATAAAAGGGTCTAGGACTTGTTGGGATTTGATTGTGGCTTCAATTACATAGACAGTGAGGACACTTCCTTCCATAATTCCGTTTTTGCCAAGCTTTTCAGTTGCTTTGGCGGTTATTAGTTTTCTATTGTAATCGTCTACTTGCTTGATATTGTCAGCGATTTGTCGCTTAAGCTCCGTTGTGCGGCGTTTGATGTTGTTTTCCGTCTCAACGTATGACCATATGAATTCCTCGATAGTGACAACTGCGTCTTGATCTTTATCCATCTTAGAAAAGAGTCCCATGCAGATATCTCTGTCATATTCTCCTCCACTTTTTTTCTTGAGAAAATTATAAACTTCGTCAAAGGTTAATTCTTGATCTTTATTGGTATCGACTTCTGCGAACTCAGCTAAAAGTTGGTCATGTCTATCTTGAAGCACTGCATTAATAGGAGATACACCTACTGAAGGACGAATAGAAGCTGCGCTATTTGATAATTTTGGACTAATGCCGGAAAGGCTTGGAGACATTGGAACGTTCAGCATGGAATTCCAATAGATTATGGATAATAAAATAAAGAAAATATGATTAATTTTTTGAGAAATTTTCAAATATACTAATAATCTATATTGATACAATTAATTTTTAAGGTCCCTTGCAATCTAATTTAAACGATTGCTCTGGTGTGGGTTTTATTTATAACTACTTTTTCCAATCCCGCTCTGATATTTTGAGATAAATAACATCCAAATATTTGTTTTAAAGAAAGAAAATATAGATCAGAGTGAATTTCTTATTACTTTATATATCGAATTTTTTTAATCTTACTTAAAGTCTGTAATTATTATATAAATTCTGATTTAAATTCAAAACAATATATCTGCTGCCGTTGCTTAGTTATTTATTTTTCTTACTAATCAAATTTTGTATTATGATATCAAAAGCAGTTTTATTTTCAGCTCCTCTTGGAACGATGATATCAGCAAATTTCATCATAGGAAAAATAAAATCATCAAAAGCCGGCTTTACAAACTTTCTATACTGATTTATAATAGACTTAACATCCCTGCCTCTCATCTCAGTGTCTCTCAAAATTCTTCTTGCCAAGCATTCATCTGAATCTGTATGAACAAAAATTTTCAGATCCATCATTTCTCTGATCTTTGTATCATACAACGCCATAATCCCTTCCAAGATAATAAACTGAGCTGGCCTCGCTAATATAAATGAATTAGATCTGCAGTAATGAGCATAGTCATAAATTGGCACATTTACTTCTTCTCCATGAATAAGATTCCATATAGTCTGATGCATTTCCACAAAATCAAAAGCATCAGGATGGTCAAAGTTATACTCAGCCACCTTTTCCAGCTGCAAAGGGACCAAGTCTTTGTAAAAATAATCTGTGTTTATTAGTGTACAATCAAGTGCCAAGGCTTCTTGGATTTTGTTGCTTAATGATGTTTTCCCACTTGCAGAGCCTCCAGTAATTCCGATTAAGTATGGACGAAACATCATTTATATTTTCACAAAGATTTCCATTTATATATAATGTCTTCAGTTGCAGAAGGATTTTCTATCAATTGGATCAAAATGAAGGATTATGAGACAGGGACTGTCCTGTGGGAGCAGCAATCCTCCTGGGACCTGAACTCGCTAGTGGAAGCTCACGTCCCAAAATCTATTTTGCAATGCCGAGCTGTGTCAAGAGAAATTAACTTTTCATCCAAACAAGCAATCCAAAAGTTCAAGCTCGTTCAAAAGGTAAAGCTTGCAGGTGAATTGTTAGAAGAATGGAGCTTTGAGTTCGGTTTTGTCATTCCAGGGAGTGAAAATAATTGGGAGCAAGTTATAGATGCAGCTCCTCCTGAAGAGATGCTGCCTGCTGAATTATTATCTGGGAACGTAATTATTGAAACATGCTTTTATGATGAGAATGAACTGATACATAGATCATATGTCAAGGTTTTTTATGATTAAGCTAAATTAGGTTATATATTCTAATTGTTTCTGAAGGATACCTTAAGAGGAGATTAGGTATTCTATAAATAGAGAATAAATATCATATGGCTTAAATCGAAGTTAATTATTATACCTATGTGTTTTTGAAGGGTAATTATAAAACACTAAGCGAGTTAGACAAAAATTTAATTTCCTCCAAATATTCATTTGAATCCATATATAGCAAACTCTCATCTTCTAGTTCTCATATATGCGATAAAACAATGAATTTTAAATCAAACCTCTATTTATTGATTCAAATTAATGGAAGGTGACACAAATCCTTTTTGAATTTTGCTTTTACTCAGCTTGAATAAAATGACTCTAATTAATAAGGTTAAAGCATCCTGCTCTATTTATAAAGGAGACTCTCAACTTTTAATTACATTACATTACATTCACATCCCGTTTCTGCAGTCTCAATTGTCTTCTCAAACTGCTTAAGCTGCAGCAGAAATCCTATATTTGGGTTAGCAACAAAACGCTTTTTCTTGACCTTTTGGATTGCCTTATGCAGCTTCATTCGGCGGTATTTCATCAAATATGCAATGATGATCGTTGCGCTTCTTGAGATCCCCATCACACAATGCACGAAAACTCTTCCTTTACTTTTAAGCGCGGCATCAATAAAGTTGCTAGTTTCAGGAAAATATGCAGCGATGTTTGCGTCGATCACGTCTTCAATGTCTATTTGAATATAGCTGAAATTCGCTGGGAAATATTTTTCAAGGCCATTTCCACAAACCACGACATGGGTGATTTTATGTTTGGCAAGCAGATTTAAATTCGAAGCTGCTTTTAAGTTTCCCAGAAAAAGTCCTTTATCAATTTCATCGATTTCTTCAACTGCGCATTCTGAAATCATTGAGTTGGCAATTGCTTATAATAATATGGAGCAGTCAGGCGACACTGGAAAAGCTCTTGAAATCTCAAATTTAGAAGAAATTATTGATCCTGATCTTTCAGAAGCAAATTCTTCAACGTTTCTAATGAATTTGCCGGCTTCAGAGTGCCTTGCAGTCAACTCTCAATATATTTGCTACTCAGATCATAACAATTTGATCATCACATGCAAAAATGAATCAGATGAAAAACAAACAAGAGCAGTGAGTTTGCCGAATAGAATCAAACATCTATTAATTGCAAAAGCTGGCAATTTTTTGGTAACACTTACAGAAAATGATGGGTTTCATATCATAGATATCGAATCTTCTAAAGAGGTATTAGATATAGGAAAATCGCAATTCGCAAAGCAGATCAAATGGCATCCAAGAGTTCCTGGTATTTTGGCAATCAACTTTGGCGGAGTAGGTTTAGAAATATGAACCAGAGTTGATCAAACGTTTAAGGCAACTTATTTTGACAAAAAGGATATACTTGCATATGACATAAGTCCAGGCCCAAGCATAGAAATTGGCTATGTAGGAAATGATGGACTTCTAAGAATTTGTGATCTGGAGAGTAATACAGAGCAAACAATTTACACTCAATCAATAGATGATGCAATAGATGTCGTTTTTATCGATAGAGACACCCTTGCGGTGTACTCTTCAGTTGGCATAACTTTTTATTCTCGCTCACCTTCGTTTGAGCCTATCACATATTCAAAATCTGTCTTCTTATATGATCCTGTTAGTGAAGTAGCACTTTTAAGCGATTTTCAATCAACCCAAGTTTCTTTGTTTACCAAAGAATCAATTTTGTCTCAAAAATACGATGAAACTGTCGACATCAGTCTGAAATCCCCTCATCAGCAAATAGAAATTCAATGCAAAGATATTTCCAGACGTGCAATAGATATTATTATAAGGCATGAAGATGAAATTTATAAATATCCAGTTGTGTTATCTCCTGAATCTGACATAGAAGAAAAAGAATTAGAGCCTTTAGAAAGCAAAGAGGAAGCCAAAGCTACCAGTGAAAATAAAACAGATGATGCTCAGAAATCAGCTTCGCAGAAGAGAAAAGAAAAGAAAAGCAATAGAACTCCGGCTAAAAAGAATACAAAAACAAAGCCAATAGCAGAAGTTGCTGAAATTAAACCTCCTGAGCCACCTAAGCAAGCTCCTGCCAAAGATATGGTCACGCCTATTATCAGTTGCCTGAATAAAAGATTTGACGATCTTATGAGAAGACTTGAAAAAACATTATCTGAGCAAACTCTCTCACAAGTGATATCTAAGCACTTGCAAGCAAATTATGAAAATAAAGGCCAAGACCAATTAAACGCCATAAAAACTGCCCTGCAGTCTTATATTTTCCAAGCATTCGGCAATGAATTTCGCACAGTACTGATCCCAATCTTCGAAAGAGATATAAGCGAAAACTTCAAAAACATGTTTTTCCTGCTTCAAGAAACCTTACGACAAAGCTCTGAAAGAAACACTCGAGAAGAGGCAAAATCTCAATCATTGAATGCTCATATGAAAAACACTATAGAAGGGTTAAACACTTTATCAAAAAAATTAGGAAAAGTCGCATTTAAGCAGCTAAAAAGAGTAGAAGAGCTTGAAGTTGTGATGGTGGAAAAAGCTTCAGCAGCTGCTACAAGTTCTATAGAAATTTCCAAGATAGATAATTATGTGACCAAACTCAAACAAGAAATAGAAAAATATTTGAATGAAAAAGATTATGATAAAGCAATTAACAGGCTCATTCAAGAGAATAATGCAAGTTATTTATTTAAAGTGTTGACTTTGATGGACCCTAGACCTTTGATAGCTAGAGACTATTTATCAAGTGATACGGTTTTGAGTTTGTTTTATCTCCTTGTCAGTTGTGTGGAACAAGAAAAGGAATTTCCAGACATCATGCTTTGGCTTGAAGAATTATGCAAAAAGTTGCCAACGGGATCATCTGATCTTAGTAAAATATTAGCAAGACTATGCGAGGTATGTGATAGAAATTCAAAATTGAGAAGCATTATGAAGTTATATACAATGAGATTAAGATAGTTTAAATAAGGCTCTAATTAAACTTTTATGAATCAGTAATACAAAATTTTGTTGAAAATGAATTACAGCATTGTAATATTAAAATTTAGCTTATGGAAAATTCATTCAAATAATTCAAATTGATAAAGTCTGAAAATTATTGTTAACTAATATATACCAAATTTATGTCAAGAATAAAAAAATCATTAGAACACTTAACCATTGATCCTCAGAATCAAAGTCTTTTCGGCAACATACATCACAGGCATTCTTTATCTAATCCAAACTCTCGAATTTCTTCATCAACCAACTCCCATCAACAAAAAATCAAATTTTGCAATATCCTTACAAATAAGCATCAATCTCTCAACAGAGAGTCTCCTTATGCGCAGAACCAATCTATTTTAAAGGCCTATTCTGTTTCAAATCTCCCCAAATCCAAAGAAAAGCCTAGATTAAAGTCAGCTTCAACCTTGAGCTCTCACAATTTATCCTCTTTAATAAAAACAAACTCTAAGTTGCCTCGAAATGAAAATTCACAAGAAACTTCATTCACAAATCTAAGTTTTTATGAAGATTGAAAGAAAAAGAGTAAGGAAAAGCACTCATCTGGGAATATTAATCACTCTGCTTCAAATTGTATAAACTTAATTGATCAAAAGCACGATCCTAAAGATCCGCTGCTTGAGTACGCTAGACAAAATAGAGAAGTTCAAAGTTTGGAATTCAAACTTATCAAACAACTGAGAGATCAATCTGGAAAATCTAATTCTCCGAAAATGCAAAAAGAAGTGTTTGACATTTATAGCAAAATTTTTGCAGAAATCATAGAAAAAGATACACTATTTGGTCCTTTGCTACTAAAAATACAGAATGCTTATGAAGATTGAATCATTTCAGCAACAAATGCTTATAATGAAACATCAAAAAATCTAAAAAACGAACTCTCTGAGTTGAGCAAAAAGTGCCAATTGCAAAATGAAGATAAAAAGACAATGGACAGAAAAATTGAAAAATTATCAAAAGAAAATTATGAATTAAGCAAAACTTTGGAAGAGCAAGAAGAAAGATATGTTGAATTACAAGAGAAATTATTCAAAATCGCAGATATAAAAATCGATCAAATACCCAAAGAGGATGAAGCATGAAAATTTTTAGTTGCAGAAAATCAGAATTATGCAAGCGTTTGTGAAAGTATGAAAAATGAGCTGAAAAACTATGCCTATAAAGAGAAAAAACTGCTAAAACTGGTTTTGGCAATGAAAAAAAGAGGGTATCCAGTAGAAGAAATTTATGATCAAGAAGTTATGCATCAGTCGAAAAAGATAAAGAATCATGAACAAAATGAGTCTGAAGAGTATCCTGATGATACGGAAAATGAGCAGCTTGTGTCTGGGAGGCCAAAAGATAAAGCTAAACCAGAAATTATTCCAAGCTTGAATATTGAAGAAATGCAAGCAGAAACTCCATATTCTTCAACATCATCGTCTGGCTCTTATAATGACAGCGATTCATGCTTTGCCAAGACTCAATAATAATTCAGTATATTGTGTATCTTTGAATTTTGATTGATATCGAACTTTAAGTCAGCAGAATTATGGATTACTAAAATTATTATTTTGCATATAAACCTAAATATTGATCATTATGAACAATTAATTAAGAATAATTTGCATTGCACATTAATCTATGTAATTATACTGGAATTGTTTGTACTATTAATAAAGATCAATTTTTCATTATCAAAAAAGTCAGTTTAGCTTTTAATTTTAAGTAATATTGTGAAAATTCCTTCAAACACTTTATTGATGAATTTTTAATTCTCTATTACTGATTCATATTTAACTTCTTCTTTAGAATATAAAATAAAGATGCAAAAACGTTTTTTAATCTAAATTAAATAGAAAGATCATGTCTTACCCTCAGATGTAACCTTTATTTAGGAAATATGACCCCAAGTCTCCCCCTTCAATCCGCAATGACGATGACTCCAACAAAGATTACGAAGACCGATTATTCGAAAGACGCCAAATCAAGCAACAGCAAAATCGTCCTCAAAGCGCAAAAATAAATGATTTTCAATCTATAAGTTCCAAGCGCAAATCGAGCTACCCCACAACAACCAAGCCTATTCCACCTCAAAAGCCATCAATAAAAACTAAAAACGATCAAGATCTGACATTTCTTGCGAAACTCCGGCCAAGAGTAGTTCAAATTGACAAAGAAAGACTTTATGAAGACAACATGGCCCTGAAAGTCAAAATGAATAGCCTTACTGATGAAATGGTAAAACTAAAAACCAAAATTAATCAGCTTGAGCGTGAATGTGCAAGAAAAGAAGACATCATTGAAGATTTGAGAAATCCAGGAGAAAAAATGCTGATACAAAATAAGCAAGGCCATTTAATCTCAAGCTTAAAACAAACGATCAAAGAATTAAAAGCAGATCTGCAAACAAAATATGAAGAAAACGCTGCTTTAAAGCAAAATATCAAATCAACGAAAGGTGCTGAAATGGAAATTGAAATTCAAGCATATATTGATGAGTGCACAAGATTAAGGCATCACTTAGAAGAGTTGATGAGGCAGAAAGATTCACCACAGAGTTTACAAGAGGTCTCAATCTTAGAAGAAAAATTCAAACAGCAATCAATTTTATTAAATAATGTTAAAAAGGAAAATCAAGAGCTGCTTATAGCACTTGATGAAAATAAACAAGAAATATCAAGATGAAGAGAAAGAGTAATGGAGTTAGAAAAGTCCCAGAAAAAAAATATTAAAAATAGAAAAACGGAAACTGGGGCAAAGCAAAAAGATGAGGTTCACAAACTAAAAGTGAAATTAGAAAAATCAAGTAAAAAAGAAGCTGAGCTCAAAAACGAAGTGGAAAAATTCAAAAAGATGTATGAAGATACACAAAAGAAGTTAATGACCTCAGAAAATCGAGGAAATAATTATTCGAGAGTTGAAGATAAAACGCCACAAAGAACTGAAATTATAAAAGCAGGATCTCCAAAGCCAGTATTTAGTGAAGAAGAAAAGGTTTTTACTGCCCCAAAATTGAAAAATCCTAATAAATTTTTGAGAATTCTTCATGAAATTATTCTGAAAGAAAGAAGTACAATAGAAAGACTTTTAGATTCATTTAGCAGCACAGCGAACGGAAATATTGAAGTAAACAGCATTATTTCTGAGCTAAAAAAGCGTAAGGTGCTAATAAAGAAAAAAAATATTTATGAAGCAATCAATCAGATTTCAGGAAAAACACAAGAGACAGTTGCATTGAGAGGTCTTATTGAGCTTTATAATAAGTATGAATATACTAATGAGCCTGTTAGTCCAATCAGTGAAGATGAAAACGAAGCTCCAAAAAAGCCTGAGCCTGCCAAAGTAAATACTAGTTCAAGCTCACAGCCTGAAAATAAAAATTCAATTCCTATAACAAAAGAAATAGCTAAGCCCCCATCACCAACAAAAACAAATCCTCCAAATCCTGTCCAAAAAGAGGCTCAAATTCCATGCATAAAGCTGGAGCAAGTAAAAATGTTTTTAAATCATATTGCGTTAAGAATGCAGCTTCACAGACTTCCAAAAAATAATCTTGGACATGCATTATTTGAAAATACAAATAAAGAGCTTGCAATATCCAAGCAAGACCTCTTGCTATTACTTGCCAAGCAGCCTTTCAATTTTACAAACAAAAACGAAGCTGAACCACTGGCAAGATTTTTAATTGAACCTGAAAATCTCCAATCTATTCCTGAAAGCGTTGCAAAAACTGCTAAGAATTCGCCAAAAGATATATTATTAAGGCTTTTAAAGTATGTTGGTGACTGAGAAATATTTACCTCAGAAGACGAAGAGAGTTTTGATAAACAACTTTCTCAAATAATTAGCAAAAATAAAATAACACTTAAAGAAGCTTGCAAAATTCATGATGATAACAATGAAGGAATAATAACAATAGATCAATTCAAAGAAGCCCTCAGTGATCTTGATATAAAATTCCCTCCTAGAACGTTTAATTATATGACTCTTCTGTTCTATTCACACAACTATGAATTAAATTCAGTTCCATATAGGCATTTTATCAAAGCATATGGATCAGTAGCAGAAGAAAATGAAGAAGGCTCCGAAGGTAATGAAGATATGTCTGATGAAGAAAGGGCTAAAATTGTTAGACATTATCTTGCACAGATTTCAAAAGCTCTCAACAAAGTCAAAAAAACTGTCAAAGAAGTTTTTGAGTGTGATAAAAAAGGTTTAGTTTCTCCTGACCAACTACTCAGAGGACTCATTTTTTTGAAAATTCCCAATATTGATCACGAGCATGTCACACTGATTGTTGAAGCACTTCAATATGAAGAAGAAACCGAGCATGAATGTATAAGCATAGATGAACTAGAAGAAATCTTGGTGCATTATGGAGTTCCAGCACAAAGAGATTCAAGAGTATCACCAAATAGTAAAAAATCAAGTCGGTCCTCATCATCAAGCTCTGCGGAAGCTCACCATGTCAAGAAAATCTCCATGTTAGAATCATCAGGAAATTATGAATATAGTGACGAGCTTCCTGAAAAACCAGAATATCACAAATCTTCTCCAGGGCTCAGTGAAAACTCTCCTTTTGCAAGCATGTCTGCAGCTGAAATGAATAAAAATCCTTCTCTGCATAGCTTTAAAAAAGAAAGCGATGCTGATTTGAAGAAGCTTGAAGAGTTTTCACCAGAAGAAAAGCCTGCGAATAAGCTGGGAGTAGTCAGCAAATTAGCTAAGGAAATAGAGAACGAAGAAGAAGAAGAAGAAGAAGAATATCAAAGCGATTATCAAGAAGAGTATGAAGAGGAAGAAGAACAAAAAACTGAACGATCCAGTGTTGTGTATAAGAGTTCAGAAGGAAGCCAGTACGAAGAGGAAGAAGAAGAAGAAAATTATGAAGAAAATCCAAATGAAAGCTCTAATTATGAAAGTGATTATGAATATGAAGATAGAGGAAAAAGGCTAAACAGATCGAGATAATGAATTTTGTTATTAGTTTAATTATTAATTGCTGAATAATTTTTTAAATAAGTTTTATCAAAAGAGGTTGCTTATTATTTATTAGGATAAAACATGGAGAAACATAGAAAACGACCATTTCAACTGGATGGGCCTTTACACATGGCAAAACTTCCAGAATATAATGGCCTCAAAGACCCTAATCTAGGGCACTTTTTCGCTTCTCCTCAACGGTTTAAAATGTTGGTTAAGCAAAATCTTGTAAAATTAATATAGATCAATAATCAAGGCGTAATAAATGATAGCGTTTGTAAGGCGAGAATTATTTGCACTCCATTAAGGAGAAGGAATAAGGATCATAATTCGACAATTAACAAACCTTATACTTTGGAGCCAACTAAAAAGTGATTTAAGAAAATTGATATGAAATTTCCGAAAATTACATCAAAAGAATTAAGAGATGTAATAAATAGGCATCGACAAGAAGTAAAATTTCAAGAAAAATCAATAAGTGAAAATGAAGGATTAAGAACAAGCAGTAGCTTTACATAAGCTCTTTATGGCCATATGAGTGTATTTAATTTCAAAGCTTTCAACAAGCAAACATCTTAAATTAATTCATTTTAAATATTACATTATAAACAATCTTGAATTAAATATACTATGCAAACAAATAATTTATGATTATTGACAAAAGAGTTATTGGAATCCTCAAACTGAATTATTAATATTATCTTGATGTTATTAAATAAATTTCACTTTAAATTATTTATTGCTTCCTTTTCTATACAAATTTTAATGAATTTTCATATTATTTGAGCTATAAATTTATTTAAATTAAAATAATTTTTTTTTCTTTTCAAGCTTAAGAAAAGATTTACTGAAATTTCATGATTCAAGTTACAATTTTACATAGGCATCCATCCCATAGCTATATAAAACCTCATCATTTCTTCCATAATTTCTCCATGACTTTTTTCTCCAATTACTATTTCATTGGCTTGCTGAGATACTGCTTTCTCTTTATGAGGTGTATAATTATAAAGTTCTTGAGCTGCATAATCATAATACACAAATCATAAGTCTGAATCGGGTTTGCATTTTTTAACTAACTCGCACTGGCCATAATTATTAAACCAGCTTTGAAATTGCTCAACAAAAAACTGGTGAGAAAAAAGATAGTCTTTATATTTTTTTCCGTACGATAGAAACTTATTCCCTTTATCAGGCTTTCCATTTCCTCCCAAGTGGTCAAGCCAGAAAGTTTTTTCTTCATCACTCAAAGACGATTCTATATTGGGATAATTAAATTTCATATAGCTTCTGAAAGCTCGAAGCCAATATTTATCTTTTTCTTCAGTTTTTTTCTTAATTGGGTCATAAGGACGCAATGGTCTTCTTCCTCTCTTTTTCTTGCCTTTTTGAGCGAAAGGGGAAGATTGAGAATCTGGTTCTGGATTTGATATATAATTGTGGTTAAGATCAAATAAATTGGAGTTAGGATCCATGGAGGAGTAGTTTGGCCAGTTTATTCATGCATTTTCAGGAAGTATTATGCCTTGATCTTGATTCATAGTGATTGGAGTTTCCACGTCGTCGGTATTTTCATGTTTCATATTGGATTAATGCTGTATTAAATGTATGCAGTATGAAAATTATTTTGAAAATTTATAGACTTTGAAGAAATTAATTGTCGATCGTTTCTGTTACACGTTATTTTAAAAACATCTCACAGTTATTTAATAAGGGTGAAAGCATTATATATATTCAATAAGCAACGGTTAACAATTTTGGCTTATTAAGATATTAAATCAAAGTAAATAATTATTTAGATAATAAATATT
>CATKHM010000023.1:62351-77761 GCA_949751825.1 Blepharisma undulans
AAATATTCTCAAAACTATTTTACTCACATTCCTTTTCTAACAAATTTGACATACTTTATCCTATAAACTGCAATCTTAAAAATCACAGTAATAAATGAAAAGATCAGATACCTCAAACTCAATCATGATGCTGAAGCACAAGTTTGACGAAATTAAACAAAATATATGCAATATCGAAGAACGCCAGCGAGAATTTTTCACTAAATCCCCTCACCATATTGTTGAGGATTTATCAAGTTCACAGTTAGACCCACAGTTGGGATCATTAAGGTCACGAACATTAGAAACCACTATAAAACAGCATGAAAGACCTGCAAGTGCTACACGCTACGGAGAAACAAGTAACGACCATTCAAGAGAATTGGAAAACAACAACAAATATCTCATGAGAATGATAAAAACTCTAGAGCAAAATAAAGAAGAGCTTTTAGCCAAAGTTGACTCTCTCCAAAAGGAAAACGATAAGTTAAAAGACGAACTAGTCTTGAAAAACTCAAAAATCACTGTATTGGCAAATGAAAATCAGCAGTTGAAAAGTAGACTTGAGACAAATGAAAAAAGAAACCAATCGCCAATGAAAGCATGAGAAGGAGATAGTAACGAAATAAGAAAATGCAACTCAGAAGTAAAAGCAAGACCACCGTTAGGAGTTAGGCAATGCAACTCAGAAATCAAAGAAAGACCATCATCTTGCATGAGAAGTGGTCCATCTCCTAAAAAACAAAGAGTTGCTTTTTCCAAAGATCTCGTAAAAATTGTCCACATTGATGGAGATGAGTGCCCAAGAAGCATTGAAAAATTAAAAAACAATGAAATTGTTGCTTCTCATATGGTTAACCAAAATCCATATTCTCGATATTCCAGCCCTGGAAGACTTGACGAGCAATTTAATTCAACAACTCCTGTTGAGAAAACAAGTATTGATTATACTTTTAATGGCTCTGCCAAGAAATACGCATCTGATTCATATGACAAAACGTATGGACGCGACTCATATAAGCCAGTCTATACCAGCTTACAGGATAAAAGAGCATTGTTCAATAAATTGAACTCTGAGGAATATGATCAGCACTTCTCTGAGTATTACCGCGAAAGATCGAGAATCATAGCACAGAAAATGATTGAAATGGATTAATATGTAAAGCTTATATGATATATATTAATTATATTAATTATATTCTCTATTTTGATAATATTGCTTATCGCTATATCTTTTATTAATTCATCGGGTGTTTTGGCATGCACGAATTCTGCTGAACAGACCCAATTGGTAAACCATTGCAGGCCTCCAAGATCAAGTTTGATATAGACGACTCCTTTGGCTCCCAACTTGTAGGCAGCTCTATTTTTCTTTCTTCGATAACTTTTGGATTGACATGAACTGTTAGAGCCGCTTCAGATCTTTTGGTTCTGCATCCAACATCATATAGCACAAATACTTGTGCCTTATACATGGCTTGAATCAATCCTGTCTCGTTAGTCGACACGTTGTTTCCAAACTGCAAGTCTGCTAAGTTCGCCTCATACTCCATTTCTTTAGGCGTTGAGTCAATGTGTGGCAGACTGTGTAAATTTGGAGCATTTCTGCATACCAAATTTGTATAGTTATATGTTTTATCCCCAGGAATTTGTACAGTTAGTTCAAACAATAATTGTCCTACAATGCTAATTATAGGTGCTTGTGTTGATTTATGATCGATTCCTAATCTAAATTTCGAAACTTTCCCGATTTGAGAATGGTCGGAGCCTTGGTAGCATAAATTGATAGCAGAAGCCCCTCTTTTGATACAGAAACAAGATACCAGAGGTTTAGTGGAATTGACTGAATATTGTCTTGATACACGGGTGTTCCTATTAAAAATTGTCATAATTCTTTGGTCTGTTAACGGCTTTTCTCCTTCCATTTCAAATGAAGCTTCTATTTTGTATTCAATTTTTGCTTGGATTCTATGCCCATCGCTATTTGTATCGTCAAAGTCAAAGCTTGACGGTGCATAATGTGGCAACTTAAAAGAAAAGGGAAATACAAATTGACCTGAAGGGGAATAGTTATCTCATTGAACTAGGGTAGTTGTCATATGAAAAACGTCATTCTTGGATTCAGAAACTTGGCCGTTTGACTTGGTTATTTTTGCGAATTCGAGACCAGTTGCATTTAATTGGATTTTCGAAGGAGAACCTTTTTCTGGCAAATTAAGAAGGATTTCTCCAGTTAATTTTTCACCTGCAATGTAATATTTAGCGTCGAGCTTAATGTAAATGAAAAAGGATGATTGGAGTCCGGAATTATGAGAAACTTCATTGTTTATGATTGCTGGGACACTCATATTTATTACTTATATGAATTTCTATAAGAATGTGAGAATTTTTCTATTATAAATCGGCAGCATTTTTAGTATTTATCATATATTATATACAAGCAAAATTAAAGTTATTATTCTTCCTCTGATTTTCTTATTTATGAGTTACTTTTTGTATAAGATAATGAAACCATCATATGGAGAGGAAATAATATAATCCATTATGATGCTACAGTCACCTATTTTAATTATAAATTAAAGTTTCTTTATCATTCACTCTCATAAAACTTTGTCCCTGTATGAAAATACCTTTGAATTAGATTTTTATTTGCAATGAGCAATAGAATACCTCACAGTGTAAATTATTTTTCATAAAGCCGCCAATTAAGCTTCTAGAAAGTTAATGTTGGATTTAATTTTCATATTGTTTAATTATGCCTTTGGGCTTATGGCAATCAACATAATCCATTTCTTTATAATAATTATGGGTAAAATTGATGATCTCTCAAGCCTCTCAAAGGGTGAACTCCTTCAGCTTGCAAAACTTGCTGAACACGCTGAGCGCTATGAAGAAATGGTAGAATTCATCAGAGCTTACGTTCAAAAAGACAGAGCTGCGCTGTCCACTGAAGATAGAAACCTTCTCTCGGCCGCCTACAAAAATCTTGTAGGAAACAGAAGAACTTCGTGGAGAATTCTGAATTCCATTGAGCAAAAAGAAACCAAACGCGGAAATGATGAAAACAAGCAAAGAGCTGGCGACTATAAATTGAGAGTAGAAAATGAACTAAGAAGCTTTTGCAGAGAAATTCTTAGATTAATAGACACTGATTTACTTCCACAATCAGCTGATGACGAAAGCAGAGTATTTTATCTGAAAATGAAAGGTGATTACTATAGGTACATTTGCGAGTTCACTCTTGGACAAGCTAGAGACGAAAGCTCAAAGAATGCTCTTGAGTGCTATCAACAAGCATTGACACTTGCAGAAACTGGCTTGGACCCAACTCATCCAACCAAGCTCGGCCTTGCCTTGAACTTCTCAGTCTTCAAGTACGAAATCCTACAAAACCCATCTGAAGCTTGTGCAATGGCCAAACAAGCCTTCGATGACGCAATTCCTAGCTTAGACACCTTAACTGACGAAGCAGCTTACAAAGACGCAACCATGATCCTCCAACTTTTAAGAGACAACTTGACTCTCTGGCAGTCAGAAGAAGCAGAAAGCTAAACATTAATCTTTAAAATTCAGCTTAATCTTCTACATTTAAACCAGGGAATAAGCTCCTGATGTTTGAATTATCCTCATACACTTTTGTAGAGTAGTCCTCGCTCAGGTACATAAATGTTGAAAAAGGAAGTCCAAGCTGTTTCCAAAAATTGAGGGCTTGGATAAGTTCTTCGCTTATGGAGGACAGGCTTTTGTAGTTGGAGTTCACGTCTGGGTTGGATTCTTCAAGAGCCATTAGGTTTAATAAATAATCTTCACGCTTGTGGAGGAGAGAAAGAACTTTCAAGGTAAGAGCGCGGGCTCTGATCAGTTTGCTACATTTCCGAAGCATTTCTGGGAGATTTTCAGCGTTTGAGGTAGCGCTGTAATGATCAGGGAGAAGAAGCTCTGTACGAAGCTTTTCTAATGTGCAAAGGCCACGATATTGGAGACTTGATTTTTCTTCAGCTGTCAAATGGTTAACATTTTTCAATATCCTGTCAATTTCAGTTCCTGTGAGATAGTTTAAATCTTTTTCTATGTTGAATTCTAAAATTCCTTTGCAAGCTAAACTGTCAAGGACTGATTTACTTCAATCCACATCTAAATTTGCAGGCTTATAGCTTCTATGCGCATAACTATAAACTTCTTTTCTTTGTTTAGGCGGGATCATTAAATCCCTAGAAGAATCTGGCTGCTGCTGTGCTCATAAAGCTGATTTTACCTTAATAGGCTTATGGTTCCTTGAAGAAAATTTTGATTTGCTTGATCTATCACTTCTAAGTGGTTTATATGGTGAATTATTTTCACTTGAATTTATCTTTTCCTTCGGAGGTTTATCATATTTTAAAACTTTGCTAAAAAGGTCAGGATCTTCCTTAAATCTAGTCAAAATTTGATCCCATGACTCTTTGTCTTGATCATGGTTAAATAATATTTCATCAATTAAATTGATTCTTCTTACCCTTGGCCTTCGTTTTCTTTCTTTCGTTTCAAGAGCAATAGAAAAAGATCTCTGTTCTTTGTAGGCTGAATATGTAGCTGGTCTTGAACCTGGAAGTGATTTTTCTTCATAAATGGAATCAGAAGGAGATTCTCTTCTAAGAGAATGCTCGTGGGTTTTTGGTCTTTTTGATATGGGAGGAGGCTGACTTGGCCTTGTGCGGGGAGTTATATCACGTGTTGGAGGCCGATGGCTTCTTTCAACAGTTCTTGGCCGCTTATGTAAAGTTTTCAACGAGTGTTCCAACGAAGAGCTCGTTTTGTCAGTATTTGCCCAAGGCAAACTTGATTTTCTGTGCACTGTATTTGATGAAGTATCATCCAAAATTTTAGGTGATTTTGGATCCTCTTGGTAGATCTGATTCTCAGGAACTGGAGTAGCCGAATTTAATGTCTCAAATTCTTTTTTACTTTTATCCAAAAATTCAGTGATTTCAGCCAGTTTTTCTTCGAGAATAATATCATTTTTTCTGTCATCAATAAGTTCTGAATATCCACTCAAATTCATCTTCAGGCCATCTGTGAATATTGAGCATTTATTAAAGTCAGGAGAAATTTGCGCATTCGTTTTCATTAGCAAGTTTTTTACCTCAACAGCCTCAGGAGTTTTAATTATGTTTTCTGGGCTAAAGCTACCTTGAAAGTCATAGAGACTACCAATTCTTTCTTTCACGCATGGTAAATTTGTTGTTGAGTTGTTAGAAAGAATTTTATTTTCTTGAGTTGATGATAAAGATCTTAACTCATTTAGCTGTTTTTTAGTTTCTTCCAACTCACGTTGCAGTTCAAAAATTATTTGATCTTTCTTTTGAAGCTCGTCTTCAAGTGAAACTGTCGCTGCTTCTGTTTGAATTTCAACAGAAGATTTAGTGATATCTTGAATGCTGAGTTGAGTGTTTATTTTGTTTGAATTTTTTCTTTTTTGGGGATTCCTCGAATGAGGTCGCTTTCTCAATTTATCATTTGGCTTCTCAGAAGACTTTTCCCCTATAATTGCTTTTTTTATTAATGAGGCGGCCAAGTTGAACGCAAATTCTTCAAGTTGATCTTTCTCCATTTAATTTCTTATTTCAAATAAAAATATCTACTCTCAAAACTCAATTCCAGACCTCAAAATCTTGCTTCTGTCGCATTTATCCTTTTCAAAAAAAATCAATAATCCTAATTTCATATGGCGTAATGTTAATTCAGAAACTTATCAATGGAGATAGAAACCCAAACTCCATCAACCCGAGAGATCTCTACCTCAAACATTTTCAACTTCACCGAAGTTTTAGCACCTGATGTTGACAGAGATCCAACCCCCAACTTGCCCCTGCTCCATAAAAAGAGAAATTTGAGTTTTTCCATAAATCAGAAAAATACAAGTTTTTATTCCTACACAAAAGAGCCAAAAGATTTGCCCCCTCGGACAAGATCCAGCTCTTGAAAAAGCTTTTTGTCTCGTAAAGATAACACAGGAAACTATACATCTCCTCAAATTCAGCCGCTTGGACATCTTCAAGACGCAATAGATGGCATAAAAGAAAAAGTTGAAAAGTAATTCATAAGCAGCGAATTTCAGCAAACCAGAGACATATCAGCGTTCATAAATAATGTAAAAGATCTTGAAAGGTCAAAGCATATAAGACTTTATATGAGTGAACTTGGAAAACAAGTCGTTTTGAAAAAGCAGCAATATAACGAAATACACAGTGAAGTCGTGAAAAGACAAGAAAAGCTTAAAAGGCTTGAAGAAAAACTGCAGCTGCTGGAAGATGAGGAAAATGAAACAAATAATTTGCTAGATGTATACAATTTTAGAAGGGAAGAATACCATGATTTTGTACAAGGGTTGAATAATGAGGTTTATTATCAAGATACATTAAAATTCATGCTCGCCTGTCGGCAAGAAAATGCTATAGTAATGGCTCATCCTGTAAATGTAAACAACATCAAACTTAAGCAGCTAAATCGAGAATGCAAAAATATGGAGAAAGAATTAGCAAGATATATATCGAAATTTGGTGAAATCAATAAGCAAATAGAAGCTATTACTCAAGAAACCGAAAAAGAAAAAATTGAAATGGACAAAAAAATTCAATCTGAGCTCAAAGTTTTTGAAGACTACCAAAAAATAAAAAAATGCATTTCATTTGAACATAATAGGAATGTGACTATAGAAAGACAGCAAAATAATGCTGTACAGCTATTAAGGTTTGAAAGAAGAATAGGGGAACTCAAAGAAGAGCATATAATACAAGATGAAGCTATGAAAGTGGAGAAGATTCAAGAAAAGTGTGAATTTAAGTTTAAAGCAATTCAAAGGGTAACCAATATTGCAACAATTCAAGATATGCTTCCCTATTACAAGTATCTTTTAGAGAAAAAAGAAAATTTGAAAAGCACAGTTGGGCAATTGCAAAATCAGATAGAAGCTCTACAAGAAGAAAGAGAAGAACTTATAAAAGAAGTTGACTATTGAAAATTCAGAGATGATGCTTATATTAATATTAGTATAGAAGAAGCCAATAAAGCAAATGAAGAATTAGAAAAGAAAATTGAGGAAATAGTCAGAAGTGAAAATAATTTGCACAAGCTTCAAGAATTAGTGAATTCTTCTATCAATGTGCTGAGCAGGGTGGTTTTTCAGTTATCAGAAGGAGAAAGGTCTGCAATGGAAGTCAATGAAAAGAATTTGAGCCGAGCTTTGGCTTTTATTTGCACGAGGCTTGATAAAATGATGGAGGTGCTGCAGAATCACCAAAATGTGTTTTATGTTGAAAGCATCAACACTGGGATGGAGTTTGTGTCTGCACCGTCATTCCTAAGGCTAAACAATTCTCGTCAAACAAAAATACATTATGATGAACACTTTGCTTTTTCTTACGACGAAGAGGAAGCGGACAAAAAGAATGCTCAGAAAAGTTAATTTTGAAAAATTGTAATCTTTAAATAATAAAGGGATATTTATCCCAAAGTGAAAATTATGCATATTTGTATAAATATTGACCTCATAATTAAAATTTAGCAGGAGGAAGTAATTGATGAAAGTCAATTATGACCTTTTGCGATAGAAATGAGCCCACAGACAACTGTCAATTTTTTAGTTGATAGATCATTATGGTCTCCACATTGTTGATCTGCAGATTTTTATAAATTAAAGTTTATTTACATATCAAAGGATAAGATGATGATTATATTAGGTAAATTTCATCATAAATATCACCCTGTGCATAAAACTGCTTATATTAAAGTCAATTTAAGTTAAAAATAAGATAATTATGTTATAATTTTCTACCTCAATTAGTAAGATGAAGCGACGATATCTTGAAGCCAAGAGCTGCATATTTTCTCTTAAATATTTAGAGTTAGTATTTAAAGTTACAGTAAAACACAATTTTTATTGCATGAAGTGGTTTCACTCATCTTCCTGTAACTTTCTAAGGGAGGGTGTATAATTTGCATGTTCTTGCTGAGATCTTTCATAATATTTCTTATTTTTTCCAAATTTTGATCAGCGTTCAATTTTTCCTTCAACATGAAATTGTAAAATCTTGCCCAACTCTCAATATTTTGTCTTAAATTGCATTGCAATTGATCTGAAATTGCTGGATAAGATTGAGAACTAAACAGAAAATTATCAAATTTCACCTGAATGCGAATACCTTTTCCTTTCATGATCACTAGAGGCCTTACCGCTCTAATGGGCTTGCTTTCAATATATGTATGCAAATTATATCCATTATAAGTGAAATAAATTATATACCCAGAGGTAATCCCGACCCCTATTGTATCTTTTGATCCAAACCTTGGGCCTTTTTCAATTATTTCATCCCCAATCATGATATTTCCATTATTTCCTTTGTATATGATATCAGTCTCATCAATGCCGATCGAAATGTTCTCGCTCTTCCCTGCACATTTGATTTCTACTTCAAAATACAAAACAGGCATTGGCTGGTCGTCATCATTAAATACAATTATTTCATTGGAGCTCGTTATTGTAATTTTTTCGCTATTTTCTTCGGTATAAAACGTATCGTTTTTAAATTTCCCTCCAGTCATGAACAATTCGATATGTTTTTGATTAAAGTCAGTTGGAATCAGAGGCAAATCAACTTTATTATGAGGCTGATGACATTGGCAAGTTATTTTTTGAGACATAGAATATAGCACAAACTTGAAAGCATGCCCTTCATCTTTATGAGACAATCCACATGATATGCATAAATACTCGCTGCAGGTTAAACATTTTACCAATAATGGGAAAACATTGTAAGTATGATGAAGGTTTACAAGTTTGCAGCATTTTCCGTTGTTGTTTTTCTTGTGAAAATGAGATCCAGCATAAAGAATTCCAAAAATAGCTTCAATGGCATATTGAAAACAATAATTGAAGTCGGCGTCTTCTTTGTCTTTGGAATCTTGCATTATAGAAATTATCAGTCCTAATAAAACATCAGGTCTTTGTCTTTTAAAGAATATTGGAATATTTGAAATCGCTAGCAGCAGCTCAGATCTTTTAGGATAAACCTTATAATCTCTATGCTTTTGCATATTTTTCACGCCAGATTTCCCACATAGAGGATAAAAACTCAGAAGTTCTGATGATTCTTCTGAGTATTGTGTATAAGTCAACTCCTTCAATACTTTATTATGCTTAATTGTTATGAGACCTGTAAGGGTATTATTTTTACATACTTTTTGTATGAAATTAATAATCTTTTTCCTTACGCCTGGATAAGCAAGATTTTCTTTATTATCCAGCAGATGGTATAATTTCAGTTTTCCTGCCTCATGCTTAATCCAAGGGTATTTTTTCATCAAAATACACATAGAGCTGAATGCATTCGTTAAAAGTTCTGGCTTTCCTTTATATTGTTTATAATTTGATAGGGTTTCAATGAACTTTCTGATTACTGTTTCTTTGCTTGGACTTAAATTTAAAAGTCTTTCGATTCGCACTTCTTTTAGAAGCAGGATTTCCAAGGTAGTTTCTATAATATTAGCATCTTTGCAGTATAAACCTGACAAAACTGCTTTGGGCTCCAATTCTTCAAAAGAAATCAAAGAATTTGTATTTTTAAACATGTGAAGCCAGCTTCTCATGAGGGGAGAAAACAGTCTATCTTCTGCAGATATACTGTTGCAGCTTTCTGATATAAATTCAACTATAAGCTCAGAGAGCCCAGGAACATAATTTTCGGTTAAGATTGTATCAGATCTAACCTCTTCTTCCATTTCTACGAATTCTGGAATCTGAGAGGACGTTTTTCTGGTCAGCGCTGAATACAAGCATACTCCTAATCCTCAGAAATCTACAATTTCGGCTTGTGCAAATGGATAAATCGCTGGATCTAAAGGAAACTGATACTTCAGAGATCTTTCATTTATGACGTCAATTTTTACGTCAATGCCAACTCCTTCATCTAATATCAAAGCAGGCCTTATAGGAGATTCGTTAAGGTCCATATAAATATTTTCTGGAGAAATATTTCTAATGGCAATTCCCAGACGTTGAGCGGTCGCTATCTGGCTAATTAAATCTTGGACAGCTCTGATAATCACTTCAGGATAAATAATAGCTTTATTTCTTAAATCTCGTGGAATATTATTATCTGTTTTATGGGAGTTTCAGTCTTCTAGAGACAGGAGCTGCCGGACTTCTCAAATAAGGACGAAATTTTCTTCATCAATTGCGTATTTTTTATTGATTCCAGGCAAATGTTCCACCAATGGTCACAGTTCTTGGAACCTTGACTGATATAGCATGAGACTTGAAGCAGAACACTTGATAATTTGAATATTGTAATCCTTGCCTTCTTGGTTTTGAGCTAAATAGCACGATTTGTCTTCAGAATTTTGTCGATCTATTATAAATAATTCATTGTTGTAATTCTTTGTTATTTTTTCATCAAGAGCAATAAACTTTGATTTTTTGGTATTTTTGACACATTCAAAATATCGGAATACTGTGCTATTAAGCATGTATAGGGATTATTTAATTTATGAGAAATTATTTAATAACCTTTATTTACAGGTGAGATGCTAAAAAATGATAAAATATCAAAAACAAAGTAATCGAAAAATAAGATGATTGTTGAACAAATTACAAATAAAGTTTATATAATAAGCTAATTTTGATGAAAATGCATTTTTATGGAAAGTGCAAGAGTTATTTTTAGTGTAGAGTATGATGAGACTCAATTTTCGATAGAAGCTCCAAGCAGCCTTTCTAAACTTCTATGACAAGTTTCAAAGCTACTAAAATACCCAAAACCAGTATCAAATCTTTGCATTTTTCATAATGATAGACCAATTAAATCAATGCTTACTTATAAACATCTCCTGGAATCACAAGGTGAAATAAACATATTAATCAAAGAAAAAGAAAATCTTTGAAGCCCAACATTGCCCATACTGATGTGCGTGACCAAGCAGTTTATTATGTGATACACTTATTCATTAAGTACAAGCAGACTTGAAAATCTTATAGTTAAACCTCAATCAGTTTCTTTTACAAGTCCTAAATGATGAACACGATTCATTTGGGAGTGCCAACATTGAGAATTGAGTCCCAATTCCTACATGATGTCTAGAAAGGCAAGTATGCAAACATCTCGATATCATTTTGCATCAGTTCTTATTGAGGATTTTATTTATATTTTTGGAGGAATTAGTCGAGAATGAGGCTATAGATCTGAGTCAGAAAGATATTCTTATGAAACTGACAGCTGAACTTATATAGAAAATTATCCATTGCCAGCAAGATCTGGGATGTCTGCAACAAATTGAGCAAATCTTTATATTTTCTTATTTGGAGGCTTTGATGGGCTCGAATACTCTTCAAAAATTGACAAATATTGTATTGACTCTGGGGACTGAGTCAGAATCCACCTTTCATTGCCAATGCCGACAATATATATAGGTGCTTTTGAAACTGGTAAAGGAATTCTTTTATTTGGAGGGAAAAACAATAAAGACTATTATTTATTTTCACCTGAAGAAGAGACAATAACGAAGTTAGGAGCTTTAACAAAACCAATGCCCTTAAGGTTTTCAAACATTCCAGTTCTAATCAACTCTGAATATTTTGTTGTAAATCAGTCATTGAATGTTCTTCGATATGATCTGGAGTCAGAAAGCTGAAAAGATGATATTGATTTTTATAGCCTGAATGAAATGAATTTGAATCCATAATTTCCTTATTAATTTGAGTTAATTTACCACTTTTATTTAGGCCTAAATCATTTAATATGGTGACTACTCTTAATGTTATAGACACGATGAAGCGAATTAACCATAAATCTTATGAATATCAGAAAAAACTCATCAAATTAATTAGTTCTGCAGAATCAAATTCTCTGGATGTAACTCCTAATTAGAATTTTCCTGATAAAGTTCTTATTGATTCGTCAAAATTCCAAGAAATGTCCAGAATTTCCAAAAGCATTTTTGAGCATAATTTGCTCATGTCAGACTCTTTGCAAAAGATTGAAATTCAGTTCGATGAATTTGAAAAAATCCAGAAAATAACTGCAAGTTTAAAGAAGCAACTGGCAAACATGAAGGAAAGAATTAAAAGGGATGGAAAACTCATTAACTCTAATATCAAAAGGATATGCCAAGTAATTAAAGAGTTCAGAGAAAGGTGTAGGGATAGCTATGTGGAATATCTTAAATCCATTGATCTTGACTTGAGGAGAGTTATGAAGCCTTTTATTTCAATGGAACTCATTGATGAGTTTATTGACTACCCAAGAATAAATCCTAATGAAAGCCTTTATGCGAAATTTGAAAAACAAGTTATTCCAAAAAGAAATTTAGCATGCAATACTAATGAAGAATTAAATGCAAATATACAAATGCTTGTAAATACTATGAACTCTGTGGTTAAAGATATGCTTATGATTTTAACTGAGGCGAATAAGAAATATTATGAAATTGTAAATCCAGATTTGCTTGGATCTCGGGTAGCTACTCCATTGGCTCAGGAACTGCCTGAGTATTTTACGTTTTCGTGTGAAGATTCCCCTGGAGACTCTCAAAACAGCGCTTTTGATAAGTTCACCGTTTTCCAGTTGAAAAATAAAATTCAATATCTTAAAGAAAAAGGAGATATTACTGCTAGAACTGCTGAAATGCTGCTTGCTAAGCTTGAAAAAATGGTAAAAGAAGGTCGGACTGATATTAATGAGATTTTTGCAGACACTGATATCCCTATAACTAAAAGAGAAGAAATAGTGTTCAAACTTATTCAATATGATAAAGCAGATTTAAATGATGTAGACATAAGTGATGTTTTAGAAATTTCCCCAGAAACTAAATTAGACACAGTTAGGTTTATTGAGAAGGGAGCAAGCAAAGGCAATATCCAAAGCTCGTTTGACTGAAAGACGACAGAGCGCCCTGAAGACAACTACTTGGATAAAACAATCGATGAACAACTAGAAAAAGTGAATAACACCCCGGCCGATTCAGGCAGAGTTGAGCTGCTTTATTTCACACCAACTGCACAAGCTTCAAAAGGAAGAATGTTCAAACAAAGAGCTTCTGTTCAGTTTTCAATTGTCAGAGATACCAAAGATGAAGGCTACTCAAGGCCTGTCACACTCAACAGGTTAAGGCCAAGAAGAAATAACAGTGAAATAAGAGTTCGAAATACAACTCCAAAGGCCTCAAAAAAGCACTCTCCAAAGAAAACAGCCTCCCATGCCAAACGGCTTTCACTTGTCAATAAATCCATGCTATAAAAGCTAATTAATATAATTGCGCGATTTTTCTACTGAAAAATCTTTTACACTTGAAGTCATGTGAGCTTAATTTTAAGAGAATAGAAAAAAGTCTTGCTGATTAAATGTTATTACTAATCCTTCTCTTCGTCTTCTTCAGGGACATCTTCGGGCAGGACTCCTTGGACATCTAATGCATAACAGCCTGGAATTTTATTGGAGAGCCTGTTTCACCTTCCGACCCAAGATTGCGCAGGATTTATCATGGATATAATCCCTTCGAATCTTGAAGTTGTGCAGTCAATCATCCTTTCAGAGTCATTTTTGATTTCTAGCTGCTCACAGTTTTCGCATCCGTCCTTGAGTCATTGGTCTTCTGATTTAATGAGCTTGCACCTTAGACATGCTCTTAGTTTTGTGTAAGTAGCTGGCGCTATTCCTTCGGTCATTTTATAATTATAAAGCTCACTTCCTTAATGAAATCTATTAAATAAGAATGGAAGCAATTTTTATATATATTAAAATAATTGAAGATGGAAGAATTCACTATTCCAAGAGAAGAAAAAGCTGATATCTTGCCCATATTCAAAATGTTTTGAAAAAGTAAAGATTCAACTTCTAATAAAAAAAAATCAAGTTCGACAACCTCACACTTCACAAATAATTCTGATGAGCTTCCAGGAACTATGAATACTGAAGAAGAGCAAAGAAATAACTTCTTCAAACTCAACGGCAACGGAATGCTGGAAGAAAAAGGAAATCTTCTAAATGAAATTTCTCCAGAAGGATCTGAAAATAATCCACAGCACATCTCAATGCATTTTGTGGGCACCCCTTCAAAATCCACAAAATATTCTATTCGGGTTGTCAAAGAGCCCACAAAAGAAGATTCATATCATGATATCCTCCTTAAGTCAGCAAATGAAAATATATTAATTGAAAAATTTCAATCAGAAAAAAGAGAATTAAGAACTAGCAATGCAAAAGGGAAAGAATTTGCATTGCCAAATTCTATGGAAAGGCTCAAAGTAGGTGCAAAGGTCTGAAAATATCATTATAATAAGCCAACCAGAAAAGAAGTTCAAATCAGATTAAGAAATGAATATTTCGAATATTTGAGCAGGCAAACATGGGTAAGAATTTCTGGCAAGTTCATTTATGGAATTCTTATTGGCAATGGAGGGTCAACATTTAAAATCTATAATGAATTTGCCAAGAAGAATAAGCTAGAAACAGACGAGCCAACAAATTGCTTTTCAGTTATGACCGAAATTCGAACTTATGATTTTTCAACTCCCAACGATATTATTCGATATGATTTATGCATCACTTTAAGTTGGCTTGCTAGTTTGCAATGCAAAATTCCAACCTCTTTGCCATTGACAAAAAGTAAATTTTATTTAGAGTTAATCACTTTCAAAGTCATCAAAATAAAAATTGAAATTTCAGCCAAAGAAAAATCCTTATCCATTGTTGAATTATTTCTATTGGCAATTTATACAACATTAAACGAGCAAAATAATAGTTCAAGCGAAGTTTCAGCAATTTCGAAGATGCTGAGAAGGCGATTTACAAATGAGTGCAAGTTGTTTAGATTTATCTTTCGATCTACAGGAAGAAATTTTGATAGAACTGCTAGCTATGAGCAAATTCGTGTTAATTATCTCAAAATGAATAGGTTTGAAAAGCTGAAGAAAAATTTACCAGTTTCTGATGCAAGGCAAGAATTAAAAAGAAAAAAGACGTCTCTTATGTCTTTTCTGACTCCAAGTATTAAATCGCTGTTTAGAAAGAAAAAAGCTAATGATATTGATGCAGGCAGCAAGTCTACCTCTCCACAGCAAAATTCTACTCCTCTTGGTGATTCGTATAACATTTAATTCAGACTTATGTAAAATAAATAAGCATCCTAATTAATAACATAAAATGTGTTCCTTACCAAATAATACTTTAGCACCAATATCCAAGCAAAACAAGGAGCTCAGTGACTCTGAATCAGAAAGTGTTAAAAGCAGCGATTTTGGTGGCATGTTTGACCAGCAGCTTATTGATAAATATGAAGAGGAGCATTATGAGTTTATGCAGCATGGAATTTCTCAAAAAAGCCAACTTATAATACGAAGAGTTTCTATGTCGAAAAATATCCCTTATGAGTTCAGAATCCAGCCACTTTTCCGTCTACTT